>JAHREE010000215.1:1726252-2027984 GCA_033628505.1 Tringa tobata
ACTGTGAATACTGTGAAAAAAGAATCTGTTATTGAATTTCGTAGTGTTTTCTTGGTTTCATCCACAGAAGCCAGATGTTTTACAGACAAATCTTGTCAAATCTTGTTTTACCTAAATTATTTAATTTCATTTTTCTGCTTTTTTTCTTTTGGGGGGGGCGTGGGCGAGGAAGGAGGGGAGGGAGGGGAACAGGACAAAGCTGCCTCTCCCTAGTATTTTAAAGTATCCAACTTGCTATAAGAGTTACCGGAACACTTATTTGCATGTGCTAAAAGAGATTATCACATTATATCATTAGGGAAAAACTTTGAATATCATTCTAACCCTCATATTTGAACGGTCTGTCACGTCAACAGGATTAAGTAATGAATTCAAAAGAAAACAAAAAATATGTCTTCGTATTCATTATTAAGCACATTCTTCTTAATTTCAAATACTGCAGTCACATCATCCTTTCCAGTTTTTAGTATCAATATTAAGATATTGGTACCCTAGTGTATGTAAACTCAAACCTGAATTTAGGAACGCATCTTGGTCTGTTGATTGTAAAAAAAAAAATTTAAAATTTAGACAGGAAGCTGAATCACTCTGGGTTTGAGGCTCTGGGTTCTCTGTATTAGCATATTGGAAAATAAATGTGCTTCTGTAACTCACCACAGATATTGCAAAGAGGTTTCCATCACACTGTAGTAATAATGGGGGGGAAAAATCAGGGAAATTATTTAATAGTTTTTAATTATAGTAAGACTCTTGTAGATGCTGTTTCTGTAAAAATTAAATGCTGTCTGACAGTCTTTTCTAAATGCTGGATATTGATATAGTAACGTGCCTGTATTCCAGTGGAATAATTATGGGTGAAATCTTTTTAACTTTTTTCATCTGTACATGATTTTAGAATAAAGAATGTGGTGTTAATATTTTCTTTTGATATTATAGGTAAGCACTCTAGACTGGGTACGAGCTGAAAAAATCTATAACCTCTGTGAGGTTCTATTTAAAATTCACAAGGTAGGTTTCCAAAGATTACAATGATATTATTTAGTAAAGAAAGCTTGCCATTTCCTGATAATGATAAGCTCAAGTTAATTTTAACTAGGAGTAGCTAACGTTAAAATAGTTCATCTGTCATTAAAAAAAACCTGTTTATAATTGCTAGTGTGTTAGCTATGCAAGTATAATAGAATACGGAAAATGGATTAAGCTCCAAGTGAGCAAGTTACTAAAATGCTCCCATATTGAAGAAAATGTTCAATATTAGAGCTGGTTGTATGAATTAGAGATGAGACGCACAACAAATCATAATGAAGCTGGATATTACTTTTTTCTTAGAGGTTTGGATTTTTAAGTGAATGGGATGAAGAATGCTTTTGCTGTAATTCCTGTAAAAGTAGGGATACTTTTATTTAATTTCAGGAATTAGAAGGATTGAATTATGTCCTTCTTTGATCATGTGTAATTTGCAAATATGATAGTAGGTTTTACCTTACAAAGGGCAACATGGTGCGTTCATGTACCATAGAATTCTTCATTTTTTTCCACCACCTAGAGATAGTGTCATGTTTCCTGTTTAGCTTGTCCCAAGCAAGGATTTGGTGCAAAACCATAGTGGTCTGTTTAAATAATTGATTTATAGAAGATATTTTTTAATAAGTTGAGTCAGATTAATTTAGTTCTTTACCAGCTAATCAAAAACTGCTTTGCAGGTGAGGTAAGGCTAGATGAGAGCCTACTTGCTCAAGAGTAAAAACAAACATATTATCAGGAAAAAAAACAAACAACAAAATAAATTTAAAAAAGAAAGGCAGAACAAAAAGATCAGTCTTTTCAGATAAAATGCTCTTTCACCAAAAAAATTACAAACCAGCTTTAGTTCTCACCAGCTGCTGTCCTCTCTCTGCTGTTCCTCCTTTGACCATATACTAATGTTATAGAGAAGGAAGGTTGTTGCTCTGTTACCTGTACAGATTCTGATTTAACATTGTGCCAAAGAAGAACTGCTGAATTTTTTGGGGTTTGGTTTTGGCATTATTTTCTTTTTTTTTTGTGATGCAACACAGTTATTCAGGACAATTTACACAAAGAAAGTGGGGGGGAGAGAGAAAAAAAATCATAGACCTGACAACGCTCCATTCCCCTTTACTGCCCTCTTCAGCATAGAGGGGAGTTCTCTGTAGCACAAAATGACCAATTTATTCAAAGAATGGGGTGTCAGGGAGTTTCCATGTCCTGACTGCTCAAACTACTTGTCCCAAAATGACTTTCAACAGCATCAGCATGTTTCCTACACCAGTTTTGTTGACTGTGATGTAAAAACAACAACAAAAAAAGAAATAAACTGAAAACGTGATGAAGTTACAAGCAACAGAGCAAGGAAGCAAGGAACACAGGAATTTGGTAGAAATCTAGAAAAAATATCTCTCAAATATGAGCCGACATCTGCATTGTACAGAGGTCTCAGTCCCATTAACTGGCTGATAAAAGAGCTTCTGCTGATGTCAACTGCCAATTTGGCAGCCCGTAACTGCCATTTTTTTCTCTGTTGTAAGCTTGCTGTCGCAGAGGAGGAGCATTCCCTTCTCTGGCAAAAGTGGGGAGAAGGAAGGGTCTTGGCTAACGCCATGCCAGGAAAATAGCAATCCTGGAGTCTGGGACTTGAGCTCAGCCCCAGAGTGCAGGATGCAGAAGCACAGCCATATTCTTGTAGGCATAGCGTTATTTTAAGGTGACCGTGTCCCCAGCTGGGTACACATGGGCAATTTCAGGTCCTGCCCATCATTGTGACACCAACAAAGAGCAGCGGTTCTCTCACAGATTATTTATTAGATCTCCTTCATCTTTTGTAAAATACACTTTTTCCTGATAAATAAGTCAGGCACCAATGAAATACATACTCATCATGCCTTTTTGAAAAGATTTTGCTGTGGTTTGGTTTCTGTCTTTGCTTTTTTCTCCTTTAAATGTTACTACTGATTTGAAACTCAGTCCTTCCTTGAATACTCTGGTAACTTCAAGGATAATCTGTCCTTAAAGCAAATTCTTTGATACTTTTTCATTAAGAAAAAAGAAGTGGGAAACCCAAGATTCAACTCTTTAATGTTCTTGACATTTTAATAAATGAATGCTTAATTGCCAGTCTTCATGAATATATTAGCTAAAGAGCAAAAGCTCAAATTCACCACTTTAACCTCTTTTCTGTTGATTCTTTGGTATAAATGACAATGAGGCAAACTGAGTAAATCTAAAAAGATAGGAAAAAAATCTTAAGAGATTAAGGTTTCTACATTAACGACTGAAAGATGAAGTTTATCTTGTAAAAACTGCTATTTGAGGATGGTGTTCTTAAGGATTCTAACTACCTAGAACTAATGCAAAGCTGTGGTGCAGAGTGCTATTGTGTCTTCTCCTGAAAGATGGATTTCAAAGCGAGGTGTGTTTGTTACCTAATTGTAAGCTTCTCATCTATGTTTATTATGACACAAGAGTTAAACATGAAGAATAAAAATCCAGTATAGAAAAAAAAAATTGCTATATTTTAAACTTGTGTGTGTATAGATATACATATAAATACACACAATACAATTATGCATATGCAAATATGGAAATTAAAATTAATATATATAATGAATTTGCATATTTAGTGGTAACAACCAGATGATTGAAAATGTGATCTCTTTTATCTCATGTTTTTTCTATACCTTGCCTCATAGTCCATATTTACTGGAACAGTTAATGAAAGCTTGTATTTTTCAAGTTATTAGATCAAGAGTATTAGATGCATTTTTTTAAAGCCATCTATCTTAAAACCCTTTTATTTTCTTTTACTGCTTGATATTTTCAAACATCACATTTTCACATGCAGAATAAAAATTATTAATATAATAGTCTATGAGCCAGGTTGAGCAGCATTTAGTCTTGAAGCAGATGTAGATGTAATTCCTGTCACTCCGTAGTTGCTGAACACTAGATGATAGGCAGGTATTTTGTTCAGCTTTCTTTTCACCAGTCCAAAGTTGCATCATAAAGTAACTTTGAACTTCCTCAAGACTGTTCTCTCCTTGGGTAGCTGCAGGGCCATTTTTCACAACAAAGTGCTACGTACCCTGGTGGCATTATGTGCTGTTGCTGAGGTGCCCCACAAAACACCTGTAGCTTAACAGACTAGACTTGAGTAAATTGCATAAGGTTAGATTTGCTAGCTTTGTGTTATTCAGTTATTCACCAGCACAAGCAAAATTTTCACTTCCCATCTGAGCATTTTGATCTTGTTTGTGAATAGGAGAGCAAGAAACAGAGGAGAGTGTGCTAGCAGAACATTTCTTTCCTGTGCTTTTCATTACTAAAAAGTGGATCTTTACTGCTGTCCTGCAAGGGCAGTTGTGTGTTCATCTGGAACAGGAAGAACACAAGCCCCTGAATATTTAAGCATTTATTTTACGTGTATCAAAATATTTTACATTACATTTGGATGCTCAGATTTCAGTTGTTTCTTTGTTTGTTTTCATGTACATGCAGTTTACGCTATAGCCTCAATAGGCTATGATGGACTATTAGAGGTCCTGGAAAAATAAATTCTAAATGTTTATAAGGCTTATCCTGACCACAGGATTCTAGGACTTGGGTACCACTGCAAAGCTGCATTCTGATCTTTTCAAAGCCACCTAAATCCAGTCAAATATGACTGCTTTTACCTCAGATCTGCTTGACTAGAATCAAGTCTCCTAAACCAAACGTGGAGTGCTAAAGAAAGAATATTCTATTTGCAGGTGACTTTAGAAAATAAAAAATATCATTCTCTTTGCAAACTATTTTTTTTGTTCCTTCAATCTTTTCTCCCCCGTGCTATCATGGAGAAATGGAGATAGGAAAGGACCCTATCTGATAAACAGAAATTTTTAAAAAGTGCATAACGTGGAAATTTAGTCGTTGAAAGTATTCATATGTATTAGTAGTAACTTTTTTATTTAGTTTTCTTTTTCCGTATATTTATGCTAATCAATGAAGTCTTGAAAGATTAGGGAAGTTTCTTGGAAGAATTCGTTTTCATTTTCAAAATATTCTGTTACAGAGATGTTTTTTTATTATGAAAGACGAATGTGAAGTTTCTCATCTTCATCTTGAAGGTGATGGCAGGATCTCACTTCACTCCCCTTGTAGTTACAGAGCACCTTTGGCAACTATTAGGGGACATTTGAAAGCTCACATTGTCATTTCCAGAATTACCCCTTGGGTGCTTGATAAATTAGTGTATTCCTTGGTGTTCAGTGTACTGGAGCCCAATTAGAACAGAGTAGTTGTGTTCTCTTGTAAAGCTGGTAAACAGCTCTTGAATTGTTTTCACACAATTGAGGAATTTCCTTCACTTTCAGTGTAAATGATACATTGCTACACACTCCTTTTAAATTATATATGTATTACTTAGGTAGTTTTGACAGTCTTTTGGAACTGCAGAAGTAGCTCAGATTACATGATAAAGGGTAAAGTGATTAAGAAGCAAAGAGAGACATTGTCCTTAGAATTGTTAGTTAATTCTCAGAACGTTTTTTCAAGGTAATTACATAATGACATAACGTATCCAAGTACTCCTCACAGAAGACAATATTGCTTTAACTGTTTGGTTTTGCTAGATGAAGAATCACGTACTGAAACATGTCTTTCAGCTCTGGCTTGCTGATGATTGCTGGCTACAAGCAAACTTGTATTTAGGTATTCATCAGGACTTCGATCTTGAAGACCAGCGACCATATTGTTTCAGTGTTATGGTTGGACATGGCAAGAGTCATTATTTCAATGTAGAGCTGGGCAGCGAGTTGGCAGTGTGGGAGAAATCATTTCAAAGAGCGATTTTCTTGGAAGTTCAAAGAACAGGGGTAAGTAATTAATAATTTAAATCCTGGATCCATTTCATCAGTGAAATAACAAATTTTTAGCTAATTTGTGTTTAATAATTGCATCAGATTGATGTGTTCACTGTCTAAGGATCTGAGTACGCTTTAATACACCAAAAGCTTCTGAAAGCTTCATCATCACATCAATATTTCTATGTCAGTGTCTTTGTAATAACAATCTGTGGGCATGTTATGATGGTTCGAAAATTGGAAGTTCAGATTCATTATAACTGGAAATTGATACATTTACCACTGGAAAACAGTTTCTGTGGATATTCTTTAGCCTACCTTGAACATTTTCTTCCAGAAAGTTTATTTTCCACTCACATAAGGTAAATTTGTTATGGTTTACATAATGCTTCTGTTTTCAAAGAAGAAATACTTTGCTCTTTCATTGTTAATTGTAAATTGGGATTGTCCTTGTTAACAGAGTTTGAACACTCATCATAAAAGTGAGAGGGGAGTTTTGATAGTCTTAAAATCTCAAAATTAAGCAGCAGATTATCACATTCTACTGGCTAGTACAATTCTCTCAAGTAATTATTTTCTCATATCAGAGAGTGCACTTCCTATTAGGTGGTTTTAAATTTAAGATCAGGATTTCTGGTATAGTTGCCTAAAAGTGGATGTCTGTTAGCATTGTGTTGACTAAGTTGCTGTTAGAATCAATGAGTGGAGTCCAAAGAATGATTGTGCTTGCCCTAAAGCAGATCTTTTCTTCTAAAGGAGATATTTTGTAGTATGAAGCCAGAGGAAATAAATAGATTTTGATTTAAATTGCAACTTAAAGCATCTCTATTCTGTTATAGAAATAAGTTATTTGCTTAATATCTAGATCCATAATCCTAAGTGAACTGGACCAGTGGTATGTGAATGTATGGATTAAAAGTATAGGCCTTCTCTAATTAAAACATATTTACACAGTTTAGCACAAATGCAAGCTTGATCTGGTATGTTCAGGTTTGCAGGGATCTCCTAAAGATGTTTATAATAGCGAGAGCAGTGGATCACAGCATTGCATTAGCATAGCTTGCAAGGAGCAGGAATCCTAGTACAGGTGTTGAATCAGCTCCAAATCTCTGGGATTCTAATAAGGTTTGCAGGTGCTTGCTTAGAACTCTTCCATTTGTCTCTTCACGCTGATGAGGTAACAAAAAAGATTTTGTAATGGTGATGCTGTTTCTCCTACACTTCTGAGAAGCAAAGCGGTTCTTAAAAAAAAAATTTGATTCCTCCTGAAAAATTGCCAGGCATTAGGAAGGGATTAATAATTCATACTGATTATGCATAAAGTATTTTCTCACATAAACTTTTCAAGAAATTATGATACGACTGTTTGACCGACCATTCAATGATCCTATTTATTATCCACATAAAAAGCAGATAATATATAGTTTAAATTAAGTATAACAAAGGTGGAGATTAGCTGGTTCTGTAACTGATTTGATTTCTGAAGTATTTATTGTTAAATAAATTTTCTGGTCTTAAAGGTAAGTGCTGCTAGTGAACTTTCCATTTTGCTCTGTAACTCAATGACTGATCTTGACAGACAAATAAACCCTGGAACAAAACATATAATATGTAGTTGTTGAGGGCAGGGATACAAATGTATTGTGCTAAGAGAAATGTCATCAGTGCTAAGAGAAATGTCATCAGTAAAATTCATGTTCCTGGAGCTATACAAATGTGAGGAATACACATGAAAAATAACAAAACTTACTTTTTTTTCCACAAAAGTAACAATATTTCACTTATATCCATGTCATGTGAACATTATTGGAAATCTCAAACCAGTTTATAATGAATATAAACGTATGATGAAATTATTCCATGTTTTCCTTTTTTATATATCAGTTAACATGTATTTGCTTCTGAGGACTTTTTGTCTTTTTGTATGCATTTTTAACATTTACTTGCTTTGCTAAAAGTTAACAACAACCATTCTCTATAGTGAGATTCTTGATGCTGAACATGTAAGCCAGACTGGCTCATTGTGGCTCAGAATTGCTGGCTGATTATGTCTCTTCCTGAATAAATGCAAATATAATTATTGGGAACAATTGCACATGCAAACCTGGAGCTTTGTTTGATTCCCATTTCAATTTTTCTTTCCACAAATATTGTGCTGCTAAAACACCATGATTAAAATTCCTTTAAAAAGAAATAATAGTTAAAACAAATGCAATTAATCAAATAATTTTCTTCTTTATAAGCAACAATGATTTCCTTTTCATTATTGTTTGGTCCAGCGAATCTCTGTTTTCATCTGTGAGCATGAGCAGTATTCCACGCTTATGAAAGATATCAGACATAAGAATAACATATATTACAGTATCCTTAGTTCACCATCTTCCTGTTGCAGACTTTAGTATTTCCCTCTGTACATCCCTCTTTGGGATGATCTATATGAAATGCCTGAGGAGTCTACAACCACGTTGTTGATAATTAAAACATTACAAAGCAAAACAGTCACATAGGTACTTTGAAGAGGTGGTTTGTCCAATGTCCTTTCCTCAGCTTTGTGTCTTTTCCCCTTTTTGCTTGATGGACTATCTCTGATTAGGTGCCTAGTCCTGGTTACTTTTTGATATCCTCTCTTCTATTCATCTTTTTTTAATTTCCTTGTAATATCTCGTCATAGATTTTACCAGTTCATCAGTTTTAATTAATTTCTAACCCATTCATAATATTCTCATCTGAGAAAGATGAAGTTCCTTTCCATGAAACATACGTTGTTTATTGTGCAAATCCTTTTAGAAACCACACTGTTGACAGGTTTTTGTTTTCATCTCTTGTTTTTCCATTAAAGATTTATGATTTAAAAGTTCTCTTTATAAAACTTATGCAATGCTTTCCTCTCATCGCTCCTTTGCAGCTTAGATCTATGCAATCTCCTCATTCCTACCACCGCTTGCTGTTGGTTGCTGTGTGCATATGTACTACTTCCTAACCTGTGATAAATGATAATTGGTTTATAATGTGAAACGTAACACTTATATTTCAAATTACCTACTTGCTTCTATGATGTCTAAAATCACTTGTAACTATGAGAGACCAAAAAGAAAGAAGTCAGCAAAACTGTACTGACATTTTAAAAACCTGTATTTTCACCAAATTAAATGGACAGATAGCTCCCATATTTTGAGCAGCTGCAGAAAGAGCCAAAATTAATATATGTATTTGTGCTTTTATTCTCAGTCCACTGGACATAACAATAAACTCCTCAGGATTTCAAAATTAGGCTCCAGTTGTAGCAATTCCTTTACATAAAAGTTTAAATAGCTTCTAAATACTTTTTGCCACTGAACATCAATGCATATTTTACCAACATTCCTTTATATATGCTTAAAGTTGAGCGCTCAACAAGCCACTGAGACTGTGAGCAGTGATGTGCTGGTCAGTGATGTGTATTTCCTGCATACCCACTGTATGGTGGCCAAGCTCCATGGACATGTGAAATTAGCCTATCTGAAACTACTTTTTAGCATGAAAGGTCCAAGTCCAATTGAAGATTTTGGATATAGAGAAAACTGAAGAAATGGGTTTGTGATGTTTGGATTCAGGCAATTAAAAAGAAATTTAGTTCCTTTTGCTGGAATGTTACACAAAAGGTATTTTCTAGTCATTCTCTAATGGCATTTTGAGTTGATCCTATTACAACTTGAGTTAGATGTATAGAATAGATCTTAGAGACTGTTTTGGGCAAAGATGAGGTACCTTTTGACTCATCTTTCTATTACAGCTAACCTAACTCTTCCAACTACCTGATTTCTGAGATGCTCAGAAGACCTGGGTGTCTCAGTAACTCTCTGGTCAAAACAAACACGCTCATTGTTTCTAGGCTTGAGAAATGGTAGTCTAAATCACTCTCTGAGAGTAAACAAAAGAATTCCACCTAAATAAACAAAATCTAGCAGAAATTAGGCAGTATGAATAAGAAGTAATTGTCCTTCCTAACTTATGAATCTATTGATTTTTCATGATAAACTGAGACAATGAGTAAAACAGGATTGGTTGATCATAGTGTAATCCTTGAGAATTCCAAATAATATATTTAAAATGCAAAAGTGTTAAATACACTTGGCAACGCTATCTTAATATTATATTATGCGATGATGACAAAGCATATATGAAACAGAATTATATAGAGAGATCCCTTTAAGAATGGAAATGCCACCATGGGCTGATTTCAGAACTAATTTCTGAAACAAATAAGCAAAGTGAATTTCCTCCTTAAATTCAGGTGAAATATTAAATGCCAGTTAGATTAGGTTAGATTTATAGGGTCATTAAAGATACTTATCAGTTTGTTACCAGGAGCACTCAGTTTAATTACACAATTAAGTTTTAGATTGTTTTCATTATGTACAGAAAGCTTATTACAATTCCAATTTAACTGGCCATCTTTAGAAATACTATTAGATTCTAATTCATTTTCACACTGATGCCAAAACCCCACCATCCTCCAACACAAAGAAAGACACACAAAGCTGCAAGCTATATGGATTAATTGTAAATACATTTGTAAAAATTATTAATAATACAATTCAGATACCAGGTGAGAATCAAGCAATACAGCCTTTATAATTTTTTAAAAAGCAAGAAAATGTACCAATTTACAAGGCTATTGAACAAAATCTTGTTTAGGTATTTTGTGTTTTAAACATGATTAATATAAAATGTTGATTTTCATTAAGCTACACCAATATTTCTAAAAATAGTACTATATTCTTAAAATTATAAATTATTCATATTGAAAGGGTAAATCCAAAGACTTACATGTATATCTCTTAATATATTTATATTTATCTATAAATCCAAAGATTTATATAGCAACTATGTGGTGTGAGTCTAGTTTTATTATTTTCCAGAGGATCTCATAGACTTGAATAAGGATGAAACTATAAAAGCTGTTAAGAAGTTACTCTCATAGAATTTCAAATTTATGGAATGATATTACCTTTGAATTTTGATGTTTTGTTCTGTGTTTTCAAAAGTTGGTGTTCTTTATTATTCTCTGCCTGTGATTCCTTTGCAAGAGTCAGTCAGAAAAACAAAATCCGAGTCTAAGCATCATTGGTTGGACTAGATGATCTTGAAGGTCCCTTCCAACCTAGATGATTCTATGATTCTATCATTGATCCAGAACTGAATTTAGTAGCCAGGAATGTCTCTTCTTGATATTTCTCTTTAAAATCCTTTTTCAACTGCAAAATTCCAGAATTTATAGATCACCAGAAAATAAAAAACCCTTATTATATACTAACAAACTGTATCAAAAACAAGTCAGCGCCTTTGCTGAAGTAAACCAGTTCTACTAAGATGAGTGGTTCCAGCCTAATTGCTGTGATTGCTACTGTCAATCTGCCTCAGGTATGTGAAAATAAGCTTGGGACAACCTACAGGTAGGAAACTGTTAAACATTTAAGTCACTGTTATATCTTGCTTTTCTTTATGGAAAAATGAGTTGCTACAAAACCACGAAGCTGTTGCTCAGGCGCAGAGATAAGGAAACACAATCCATTCCTGGCTTAAACCGAGGCTAAAAAGTGCACTTTGAAATTTCACTGCTAGAGAGTGACCACTGCTAAGCTGCTGGCTTTGATTTTGTCCTCCTACCACCATTTCTCTCGCTGCCTTTTCCTACAGTCAATTTAAGCCACAGTCTGCCAGTTCAGCAGAGGAGGTAGCAAGTCTTCTTTCTTCTCTCAGATTTGCATTAGCCATAGGTTCATATTACAGAGAGGATGCTGTGGCCATGAGTAGGCATCCATAACTGCCTTATCAGCTCATCTTGCCAAGTGATAGCTGAACCTACAGCAGTTTAGGAGAAATTAGTCGACCTATTAGTCTTCCCATAGGAACACAATTGCCTGCAGAGGAACGTTTCCTTCAGGCTGCATGCGCATCAAGCCCTAGTCCTTCTGTGATAGTGGTTTAATGCTTAATCCCAGTTATGCTGAAGTTTTCTGAAAAGGCAGTCTGTCCAATGAGAGCTCTACTAAGAAAGCCATTTTTGCAGTTAGCTGCTGTAGTGTCACAAGCATTACAAATTGCAATTAGATTAGATCAGATAGATACTTATTTCAGCTAGAAGAGCTGTTGTGTGACAGGAATTTTACTTACAAGTGTGGCTCAGATCGTAATAGATGACTGAAAGGCAAAAGTTTCGAGCAAAGCCAGTATTAGAAACGTGAACATATTAAGCATAGGTGTTATTTTCTAAAGCACTAAGCACTGAGCTAGCACCACTTCTACTGAAATCAATAGAAGCTTTCTTTGAAGTTTGGTGAAAGTATAATGAGCCATTATTTCAGTCCTTTGAAAAATCTTACTTTTAGTGCCGATGTGTCTCTTGCATACATATATGTTGAACCACAGATGTGTTTTAAAAAGATGACTATAACGTCATCTTGAAATCACCAGGCTACAGCACCATCTGTTACAAAAGAATGTACTTTTTTATACTAATACCCGGAAAAGTATGTAAAAAAGAGTAATTTTAGGGCACTAGATGTAATCTCTTCGATTGCAGCAACTGCAGATCTTGAAGGAATGTACAGGATTTTTAGTCAGATCTGTTTTGTTTTAATAAGGTGGTTTTAGTTGTATCTATCCATAATTACCACAGTTCTGTAACCTTTTAATTCTGACATGATGAATTCCTTAAAGGTATGGCCAAATTAGTGGATCTGCACATTTTTTAAGTGAAGATGGTATTCACTCATTCACTGTCACAGAAATTACTTCACTGATCATTTTTCACAGTTTTCTGGAAGAGGAATACATCTGAGCTTTGGAAATTTCTGGATGAAATTTCTGAAAATTTGTGCTTTTGATGAATGTCAGATTTCATTGTCAGTTCATTTTCTCATATGTAATGGGGATCCAGATTGAGAATGTTTTCAGTGTGCTTTATAAATATATTCTGAAAGTTTTGTGGGTTTTTTTTAAAATAGTGATATACAATATAAAATATTTTATCCTAAAATAACAATCTAACAATCAGAATTTTAGAATATGGGAAGGCCAAAATACTTGCATTTTTAATTCAACTATTTTGGAATTTCAGAGTTTAAAAACCACTTTGGTTTAGTACAAGTAATTCTATGCAAAAAGACTGTTGAAGAAGATTCTGTCTTCATAATTAAAGGGTTTAGTTTTGTATGCCTCCTAGTACACTCTCTGTATGTGGGCTGAGATACTTTTCTCAGTACAACCATAACAACTCTGGTTGCTCTTATCATTATCTCCACATCTTACTTGAAGTTTTTTTATGCTAAAAATGGAATTTTCAAACAAGCTTATTTTTGACCCAGCTGGTCCCATATTAAGGCTTTTAGGAAACTCTATGTTTTGGTAACTACATTGGATGCATTAAGAAACCTTACTCCTGTCAGTCCGGTATAATTTAACAGCTTGTAAATAGCTACTGCATAAAAAGCTGTGTTCCAAACTGTCTGTTGATGGTATAACTTTTTTTCCTTACCCTCACTGTATTTTAAATGCTATTTTTTTTAGAAATTATGTGTTGAATTCTATAACATAAGTATAGTGAGAAATAGTGTCTGTGTTCCCACTTACACATAATAAAACTTTACAGCCCATCTTAGAGTAAATGTATGTATACTTCTATAAAGTAGCTGACAGAGGAGCAGCGAAAATGTGTAGTTAAAACAGTAAAGTGTAATGGTATTGTCTACTTTCTAATTGCTTTTTGGAAAATGAACAAGCAAAATCATGTATGTGCCAAATTTGTATTCATTTAGATGAGAAGACCGGTATTTATTTCTGTATTTTGGCTAATCAAAACCACTAGAGTTTCTGCTTAACAGAACATAGCTGAGTCCAGAATGAATGAATGCTGTGGTTAAAGAAAAAGTGAGGGTTTTCTTCAGGCAAGACAATAATTAACCACAATGTAGCCAGGCATCAGCTGAATTTTTGAAACTGTAAGCTTTATGATGCATTGAGAACAACAGCACTAGAGTTATAAAGGTAAGCTCCATTAAAAGCAGTATACACTATGTCATCTTTCTGTATTCCCCTACATGAGCAGCATCACTGAATCTCGTTTGTTCCTTGAAAACTTTATTTGCCAAGGAAGTAAAGTAAATCTTAGGAAAAGGAATACTGATGGAAAAGGTTGGTAACTGACCACCCCAATTATATATATAAAATGGTATTTTTTTACTATGAATTGTTGTTGATCTCAGAATGTAACATCTCAACTGCAATCATTATTAATAATTATGATTTTAAAGAATTTTAGTGAAAAGCATAAAAAAAAGTGGAACTCCTATTTCATAGACAATCCCACATCAGAGTAACTTTAAAAGTTTGTATGTCTTGAAAAAAATCCAGAGGTACTACATTGGACAGCTATGACAGAATTTCAGCAAATTCAACCTCCCAGGTAAAGCATTTCAATAAGCTCATAGTCCAGTAACCACAAAAATCTATTGCATATCCAGATTTATTTAGAAGCATTTGGACTGCAGTGTCCCTGAAGCAGCCAAACTTCCTTACAGTTTCAGCCTACCTGAGAGACCTGTAATCTGGTGGGTGTGCTCCCTTCCTTCTGGATTCATATGGCTCTGTGTGGCCAAGGACTCCTACACATAGAAGACAACTCAAGAGTAAAAGTCATCTTTTTCTTCCTTACAACTATTTCCTAAGCAGCTTCTGTCTGGGCTGTGATGGAGCCTATTACCCACCAAGTCTTTGTGCTTCCAAACCATGTCATAGGCCAGTGACTACACGTGAAACAGTCCCCCTTTGTTTGTTGCCCAGGCTCTGTCTTTCATTATACAGATATTCGAGGTATATTTATGCCCTCCTCTCTGAGTGGAAATAAGAAAGACCCTCCTGTAGTCATTTTCCAGTTTTAGTATTTACTCAGCTCTTGACTTGGGTGCCTAACACCCATGAACAAAGTTTAAAGCCCTTCTTGTTAGAATAGCAGATCTGTTCACAAGTACATTCCCTCCTTCTCAGAGAGTCATCATAACTGATGATCATAAAAGCTGGTTTTGGAATTAATTGGTCTCTTGTCATTGCTAGGCAGAATCCTATATCGGTCTTTGTTTTAGGGTACTGAAGCAAGCTGTCCCTTGTCCTCTCCCTCTTGTAAAAACTGATAGAAGGTAAACATGAAAGAAACCTTTGTGTTTTTTCCATTAAGAGGTAATTGACCCAAGCCTTCAATACTAATTACCTTCTGTGAATTCCAAGATGTGTGCTTAGTCATGGAAGATACTAACTGATGTGGATTGCAACAAAAACAAAAAAAAAAAAAGAAAGTACCAAGTTCCCCAAGCCTCATAGTATTAGTCAACTTTAGGATCATGCCGAGATGGAAGTGTCTAGAGTTTTGTAGATGGGAGTGAAAGATAAACTACTGACCAGCTGATGTGACCTTGTAAGAGGGCTGAAATCTTGCCCTAGGGTAAATGTAGGGACTTAATTTCATTCTGAAGCCTGCAGTAAAAGGGTACGTACACACTGTCACTGACACCTCCTGCTCCTAGATGCAGGCCCTCTTTTTCCATCATTTAGCCCTACCCAGCCTTCTTACTCCCCTCCAGGAATCTCAGTCCCTGTAGTTCGTGCACAGCTTTCAGCTTTGTATCAGCAATTTGCTGAGGAGAGGCAGAAATTTCATTAGCAAGAAGGAAAAGCTGTGGCTGGCCTGCTTTTAACCTTCCCCTTCTGCTTTTGGAGCAAAGAGGCTTGCTCACTCTCACATGAGCTACTCTGGTGAAGAAGACCCAGTGGGGAGGCACAGACAAGATAGGCAGAGAGTACGTGTGCTCAGGACTGCTCAAGACTGGTATTGCCAGTATTTGAGATAATATCATTATGCACTGATTAGCACTAATATTGCATGTTACCTCCTACATTTTACAGTGTAGTGCTAGCACGATAGTGTCATGCTGGCCACCACAAGTCTGCCCAACGAAGCAGCTAGAACATCCATTGATCATACAGAATAGCCCCAGAAGAGCAGGAGCTCCAGGATCCTGAGTCGTTCTGCTAAATGAGGAGGATAGATCAAAGCTGAATTATTTCTGGGAAATCTCTATGTGAGATAGATAGTGAGTGTATATATGTAGTTATTTTAACTATTAAACCCTCTCAAGATCTGGGAGGACACATACCAGTGTCGAAGGCAGATCAGTGCCGTGCTTGTGAATAAGAACAGGAGGTCTAAGAGATTCCTTTAATGAATGAGTCAGATAAACTGTTCTTCCCCTATTTGGGCAGTCATATTTTCAAGTTAGAATCATTTAATAATTTAGGTTGGAAAAGACCTTCAAGATTATTGAGTCCAACTGTTAACCTAGCACTGCCAACCACTAAACCCAAGTGCCTAATAACTATGTCTACCCATCTTTTAAATATCTCCAGGGATGATGAGTCAACCACTTTCCTAGGCAGTCTGTTCCAATGCTTGACAACTCTTTCAGTGAAGAAATTTTTAATAATATCTAATCTAGCCTCCCCTGGCGCAACTTGAGGCCATTTCCTCTTGTCCTTGGGAGACCAACTTCCACCTCACTACAACCTCCCTTCAGGTAGTTGTAGAGAGTGATAAGGTCTCCCTTCAGCCTCCTTTGCTTCAGGCTAAACAACCCCAGTTCCCTCAGCCGCTCCTGATAAGACTTCTGCTCTAGATCCTTTTTACTTATATTCAATTGAATTATCTTTTCATGAGTTAAAGGCATATGCATTGAGATACTGATACCTGAACAATTACACAGATAAGAGTTTTGTAATTGTCTTTTATTACAAATAATTCCTCTACAGATCATTCCACCATTGCTTGGAAAACATTACATAATTGATCTAGGATGTATACTACAATTTTTGAAGCAATTGCAGTTCATGTATGAGGCCTTCCTTCTAACAGCTAAATTCTTTATACTTTGACTCCTCAGGCTTAAACTTCTAGTCTACATCCCCATAATGTTCAGAATCACCAAGGTTAGAACTGGAAAAACTTTTACATCTTGTCTGGAGCGGTGCAGGCCAAAGAGGGTCACTATCCCACATATGCTACCAATGTGAATTTTCATATGTATATGAGCTATGTAAATTCATGTGGCTATTAGGGTATAGCCATATGATGGGAAAATATTTTAATATATATCTTAAGGTTGAAAACCCTGTCGATTCTCATCTGCTTCTAATTGCAATCCTCATGAGTTTTGTGATAAGCTAGTAGTAGACCTAAGCCCAGAAAAATCTCATTTCCAATCAGTAAGGAAGGTTTTTTAACTTGTTGAAGGATACGAAATGCTTATTCCAAAGGCAAGAACAAAAAGGGATAGTGTTCCGTACTAGTGTTAGAGTGGAGATGGAGGTCCTTATCACAGAGCTTTCTGAGAACTTGGTCAAAGTCATTAAACAAATGCCATAGGCAGGCTTTTAAATTTATATGGCAAAACCCTTTTAGCAAGCAGTGTGCTCTTGTGGCCAGGAAGGCCAACGGAATCCTGGGCTGCATACGGAAGAGCGTGGCTAGTAGGTCAAGGGAGGTCATTCTCCCCCTCTACTCTGCACCGGTGAGTCCACAACTGGAATACTGCATCCAGTTCTGGGCTCCCAGTTCAAGAGGGACAGGGAGCTACTGGAAAGAGTCCAGCGAAGGGCAACGAAGATGATTCAAGGATTGGAGCATCTCCCTTGTGAAGAAAGACTGAGAGAACTGGGACTCTTCAGTCTGGAGAAGAGAAGGCTGAGGGGAGACCTTATCAATGCCTATAAGTATCTAAAGGGTGGGTTGAAAGAGGAGGGAGCCAGACTCTTTTCAGTGGTTGCCAGGACGAGGGGTAAGAGGCATAAGTTGGAACACAGGAGGTTCCACTCAAACATGAGAAAAAACTTCTTCACAGTGAGGGTGACAGAGCCCTGGAACAGGCTGCCCAGGGAGGTTGTGGAGTTCCCTTCTTTGGAGATTTTCAAGACCTGCCTGGATGCCATCCTGAGTAACATGCTGTAGCTCTGGGCAATCCTGCCTCAGCAGGGGAGTTGGACTAGATGATCTCTATGGTCCCTTCCAACTCTAAAAATTCAGTGAAATTCAGTGAAACCCAAACTAATTCTGTTGTAAAGAAAAAGCCGTTAGTGTTTTGTAAGTATAAACCTTATATATCTATTTGTAATGGTTTTCAGAGTAAAAATGCAGCATATTCTGTTTGTCTCTGGTATTTGTCTGCAAATAATTTCCAAAACAGTTCGGATAATTGCAAACATTGAATATTTGTAAAATATTTGAGGCTAATTATTTGTGAAAAGTTCATTTTAGTATTCACCATTTGTGGTTGAGTAATTAGACGCTTACCCATTGGGGGAAGCTAATTTAATATGTCTTAAAAATTGCTTTGCTGAGTCAGATCTCAGCTAGTGTAACCTTTTTAATTGGAAAATAATGGAGAATAAGTTATGACTGGTGCTTAATCCCACCTTATAATTACTGAATAAAATGTAGGGATATTTAAATGTCCTTCTAATTGAATATCAATCACTGAAATAATTTTAAATGCCAAATAATATGATCTTTGAACACCAATGAGCAAAATAATTTATTCAGAAATAATATACATCTCTGTCATTGTTGAGCTGATTCTAATACTAATCTGTACTAATAAATTAATTCCAAACCCTTTACAAAATGTCGTATCTGTAACTCAGAAATGCTTATTTTAGTATAACTCTAAATATTTTTGTTAATAGTGGAATGAGGAGATCTTTACGATTACTAAATAAAGAGCTTTTATAGTATACTAAAAATCTTTAAAAAACAATTAAAAGGACAATTTTCAACTTAAGCAAGTTTATTAATGCTTTCATTCTCCCCTAGGCCATTCTTGTGTTACAACCATTTTTGGGAATTTAAAGAAACTATCCAGATAGAGAAAAAATTAATGTAAACAAACGTCTCAGCATGGGGCAACATTGCAGTTTATGAAATATCAATGAGAGCAAAGTAATGCTCCCTTGGCAGACAAAAAATATCAAAGATTTCATAAAGCACAAGGGTATCATTTTTTAAATGTCTGTGAAGGTGAGTTGAGGAAAGGTTGGAGACAGGATCTGCTCTCTACTCATCCTGAAGGCAATGGCCTTTTGCCGTTAACTGTGAGTGGTGATTATCATCATTCTGTTTCATATTAAATCATCAGCAGAAACTTTTTCATGTGCCTTCAGCATCCATCATATACCCAAGTTAGCTAGCCTTAAAAACACATGTAAAGAAGAATATTAACTGACTGATTACTGAAAAGCTTATTCAGAAGTTTAAACAGAACTTCTACATTTTGGTAATAAAACAGAATATTTTTTTTCTAACATGAAAGGTGATCAAAGAATTGGTGTATATGTAGCACTGTCTAGCAAGTGTCAGTGCTAACTAATGAGTGATAGTTATTCTTATCATTACATTAACTAACATTGTGCTGCACTGGCAAAACGTTGCCAAATAAAAATATCTGTCTACCAAGCTTAAATCAGACAGAGAGGTCAAGTAGACAGATAGCTTTTTTGTAATTGGATTGCCATCACTAAACATTTATGCATTGTTACCAGCACATTTGCTGGAAATGAAGTCAGAAGTCATTAATAGGTAAGGCCTAAGTTTTCCAAAAGCTTTGAAATAGTCAGATTTGGCTTTCTTTGTTCTGTTTTGCATTTTGTAAGCGATGGTTTCCAAGAATATGGTCTTTATTTTCTGAAAGAGTGACTCGAAAGATAGAGGACCTTCAGTTAATGTCTGGCTGACAGATCTGATACTGACCTGCATTTGGAATTTTTTGACAATTTTAAAATGTAATAATGTAAAACAGTACCAGTGTTGCCAGCTGAATGCCTTGCCACACAGAAAAATGCATATTATTTTTATATGATAAATGGTGATAATGATTGTTCTCTCAAAAATCATGCTTTTTTATTCCAGTCTAAAACATATATGTGCAGTTGGCAAGGGGATACCCTGTGTTTCACAGTTGACTTTGCTCTGGGATTTACCTGTTTTGACAGTAAAACAAAGGTAAGAGAAAAAGAAAACATAACCCTGTTTTGTTTTACTATTATTGATGATATCATTAACCATATTTTTTATGTTGATAAGTAAAGGTAATTTTTTGTGTTGATGTCGATTATTTCTTCCTCAAATGTACTGTACTTTTTATTTATACAGCACTACTGAAATGTAGTCAGTTTGGGACTAGAAAGGGACAATTATAATCGTGCCTTAGCATGTAAAGATAAATTTTGGAGAAAGATATAAAAAAGTAATTTCCTTTTCAAGTAATAAAAGCAAAGGAAAGTTATATTTAGCAGAGAACTTGGTTTCTTAGTCATAAAGAAATGTCAAGATTTTTAAAAGATCATCAGTCATGAAAAAATTAAGTGTCACCTGATTCTATTTGTTTTGAAGCTATGGATATAAAATAGGATTAATTATTCTTCCATCATAAGAAATTTAGGCCATGTCTAAAATAAACAGAACAAGGGCAAATGCATTTCAAAGTCATAATCTATAAGATTAAATTCACTTATCTTGCAAAACAGAGTGGCTATATATAAAGTGCCTACAGGGAATGGTTTATGATACATGCCAACTTCCAAGCTCTCCTTATAATTCTACTATTTTATATATAATTTAAAGTGATACTTTAATTTAAATTATTCTAAGTGGATTTATATATTTGTTTGCCAGTAGAAGTAAACATACATACAAAAATGTTTCTGCCTTAATAGAGCTGTCTTCTGAAATACAGTCCTCAACTCCAAACTGAAAGGATTATTTTAATATATATTAAAGAACTTCAGTCAGTCATTCTGAGTTAACAGGAAATGCACTGCATTTTGAAATACTGACTCGGCATCTAGTTTTTGTGCATTGGTATTTGGAGGGGTTTGGACCAACATACACAAATCTTTGTGCAGAGAAGTAATGACCAAGATCGTTGTTATTTGAAAATTTAGGCTAATTGCATTAAGTATGCTATCCTATGAGGTGGCAAAAAATTTCAGGAAATATGTTTGCATACCTTTCTCTGCCTCAGGTGATACTGTATTCTGAAATTGTGCTTTTTACGCAATTGTATGAATTTTGTGTGTAGCCACAAATTAACTATAGAATGTAATCTCATTAGTTTGGGCTATATAAAATGTTTATTTTAAATGTGAAGATTGATTGGTTGTACTCCCACCTTTAAAATGATAAGCTTCTCTATTGATACTGCTTTTTACGAGACCAGAAAATGAGCCATAATTAAAACTGTATTCCTACTGCATTCAGTATTACCTACAGAAAGGACTTTGAGCCATGGTACTTACCTTCGATACTGATGATGAGCAGGATTTAGATCAAACTTTCTTGCTTACCTAAGAAGAAATGAGGAATAACATCAGATAGATTGATTCTGTGGTTAAACTGTAGGAATTTTGGAGAGCTCAAGACATTTATTGTTCATTCATGTGAGAGATGGCAATGTCCTCTGCATCCGCAAACCTGAGTAAGGCAGTAATGGGTGGCTTCCGCAGTTCGTCTTACTTCCTGTAATTGTCAGCTGGAGTCAACTGTCTTGCCCAATACTTAGGGATTTTTCAGTATATTTGCTACCAACACTGAATAGATTGTTGAAATGGTCAAGCAATAAACAGTTCATTAGGGACACAGTAATTATGCTGAAAAACTTATTTTTTCTTAGAGATAATGAATTTCAAATTAAAGTCACCTATTGATGCAAAGAATGGTCCTACACCACAGCAGGTGTTCATACAGGCTTATTAAAATGAAGGCCAGTCCCCCATCTGCCCTACAAATGTAAATCTCGATCTCAAATTTTGGGCAACCAGCTTATATACTCATTTAAAAAATGTTCTATATTAACGTCTGTAAAATAATATTCAAAGAGCCTTCTTGTTACATATGACAAAATAAGGAGGGCAATAACTTTTGCTTAGGAGTTTGTCTTTTAGAAAGTTATTCTCTAGAACAGTTTTGGGGGGTTCTTAAACTTATTTGAAAGAATTAGTTCACTTCATACATCTTCTGTTCCAGGGTCATCATGGGCATAACTCCTTCAGTTTTTACCATTTTGGGCCCTTCACAGACATACTCTTGTGGCCTGCTGCTGCTTTATATCTGATTGTAGAGATTTTTTTTTTTACTACTTGGCTTGGCTGGGTTATCTTCCCTATCCTGTGCCTCCAACTGCTTATCAAAGATGAAGGGATGCCAAAGTGTGCATTTTCTTCCACCTTCCAGAGCCATCCACTTATTTTCTTTTCCAATCAGTCTCAACTGTTGAGATGATGACTCCAGCAATGCCAATTATTGCTAAATCATTCCTAAAGTTTTGTTATGTCCACCCTGACAGTTGTATTATATAGCAAACATTCATCCTAACCTATTTAGATCCAAACTCATTTAAGCTTTGAATACTTTTCAGATGTTCTAATTAGGCCCTCTGGACCCAGTTAAAAATCTGTTCATGAATGTAAAGTTTAAGCACCATCACAGTCTTGTAGCATAGTTGGGTTTTTCTTCATCTGTTATATTTATCTAAGTCAATGACATTTATGTCTGCAGGGAACTAGGAGATGGAATCAGACTTTTTATGCCTTCTGCAAATATTACTTTTATTTATAGGGCATTCCCTTTCAAACTATGAGTAGGGTTCTGAAGATCACCGGTCTACATGGAAAAAAATATTCTGCAATGAGGTATACTGGAAAATGGAATATAGCAAACTTTTTTCTTTGTGTGCTTATGAAGTAGCCTTCAAAGTATTTAAATTTTGTTTCCCCAGCAGTGTCCAGGGACTGAATCACATTTCAACATGTGCATAGAATTTTCATTAAGATTATAGGCATTAAGGAAATATCCATAGGAAGTCTGGATGCAAGTTGTTACCTTGTGTTTTTTTAAAATTGTACATTTTCAGGTGATCAGTAGAAATCTTTCAAATAAATATGGAAAATTACATTGGTTTCAAATATAATCTCCCAATATTTTTTTTTTAAAAAGTATATCCATAGCTATTAAAATATACCTGTCCATGGTAGGATTTGCTAACAGTAGTAAGATGCCATGCATAAATCTGTAGGAGACCAAGAAGCCTAGAATTCTTATATATTTTACAAACTACTGTGTAACGTAGAGCATTTTTCTTTGTGGTTTGTGAGACTACATTCAATAATAACATTTTTGTATTTCTGTAATTTTTTTATCTGAGGTTTTCAAACCATGTTAAACGCATCAGTAAAATTCAGCTTTGTGATGTCTCTGTAGGACATTATTAGCTACATTATAGAGATGAGCCAGCTAAAATATGAAAGATCAGTGTGGAATAGTGTTCAAAGTGAAGCTGATACAAACTTCCTATGGAACTTTCCAGAATCAAGATTTTGCTGTGGATTTTGATATTATGTAGGCAACTGAAACATTTACATTTCAGACAATTTCTAAATAATTGTTTAATCAGTGAATATTAATGTTATATCTTTTACTTTGATACAGAGCTGTTAATTTTATTTGCAACCAACCTGGTATGCGCTATGTTTACTGCCCTAATGCTTTATCTTGATATGTATACATTGATCATCAACCTATAGTTCTAGGTAAGAGTGTGTAACAGAGTCCTTAATCAAATTTCTTTCTCTTCAGAATGTGCTGTGGAGGTTTAAGTTTTCTCAGCTCAAAGGCTCTTCAGACGATGGGAAAACAAGAGTAAAGCTGCTTTTTCAGAATCTAGACACCAAACAAATTGAGACAAAGGTAAGCAACATCCTCTTTCTCAGTTTAGTAAAAAATTAAATGGAATTACTATCAAGGCATCAAAATTTCCATTTACATCTGCATATGCATATAGTGAACTCCACATGACAGTTTGTCTTTTTTTTTCCCCCTATAATAAATAAATAGATAATTTTTCAATCATGTACTTTTAAAAAGAATGAGGAGAACTTTGGTGTGATATGACAAAAAAGGAGGTAAGAGTGAGATTCAACTGTGATTTGATGGACAAAAGCCAATGAAAACAAAAAAGGAAATAACTGATGATTTCTGAAAATTTTCAAATATTCTTACATGGGGTTCTACAGGTTAAAGTCACCTATAGAGAGATACTTTTCTATAGTGATCATACACAAGGGTTATATATTACCTACCCTTCCAATGTTTAAAAAAAGTTGTTAAGAAGAAAGTCTCTAACCTTCCTTGTTCATTGTAGTTACAACAAATGCAATATGTCTGTCGTTGTACATCTATATTAGTAAATTAGCCAGTATTTCATCAGTAAACTTAACCTGAGTTTTCTGTTAGCTCTACTGTAAAAGATATTATAATATCTGTTACAAAAGGTACAGTACTATAATAACATGACTGTAGTAGCAAATCATTTCCACTTAATTTCTCACAGTGCTCCTTGGAGTCAGAAAAAGAAAACTATCATCATTTTATACAGGATCATCTGTTGCAGACAGCTCACATAACTTGTTCCAGGTCAGACAGGAGGATTGTACTGGTGTAAAAAACATATTCTGAATCTGTGTATCAAATTATTAGATAATCAAAGTGTGTGATTGGCCAAGGGCCCCATTCCATTGCTTGCAATGGAATTCCATGGTTCAATATTGGATCATTCCTATTTCTGTTGTGGTAAACCATCTCATTTCTTAAATAATTATTTTTTTTTATTTCTGTGCTCACTTTAATTGTTTTTAGTTGGTTTTACCTGTATTTTACTCTTTAGATAAAAAAAAAAATTATACATTTTTAGCATTTTTACGAAAATTTTATTACCCGTAAAATAATGATAACAGTGAGTCCTAATTCTAATTTTATAGGAAGTTGTGTCCAGGAGACGGATTTGTTAAAACATCAAAAATTATTCTTTTGCACAGCTCTAATGAAATCACCTTGCAATTGGCAAAGTTTTTGTCAATATTTGTGAGGTACCTTGAAATTATCAGGTGGAAGATGATATGTGATCGGTTCCTGCAGAATTATAAGTGTGGATGTACCGAAATTTACATATGTGTTGTAACTGTTGGAAGAGCCCAGGAGTGGCTCATTAAAGGCCAGGGGAAAGGCTGATACTAAGTAGCTGAGGATTTATCAGGACTTTAGTGACTATACCTTTTACCACTGCCTCTGCACAGTGCAGTGTACCCAGTAGGATTTCACACTGGGATACAGCTGTGCAGCCTCTCCACTTCAGATAAGTGGTATATATAATCAGTTATATGCCCACCACCTAAATGGTATTATTTCTTAGAGTTCAGAATTACAGACTAGTTGGGAAATAACCAACACTAATACCTATAGTGTAGTACATTATCTGCCTCAGCTTATTGCACTGAAAGAGATTCCATTGAGCCAGATGGTGCTTTACGGTGAAATGCAGCCAGTAATGAGAAACCGAAAATGTCATCAAATAATAGAAGTTTCATTTTTCCTGAGTAAATGAGGCACTACGTGTGAAACAAAGCTTGATACAGATGACTTATGTTTACTTGGCAGTAAACAGTACAGTTAAGGTTGCAAAAGAATTTTCCAGATTATCTCTAATTCTGTATGCTTATGAATTCTTGGGCAAAATCATCACATTTGGGAATTCTATTTTTGCATCTTGGTTACTAGCTAGATATTATGGTTTTTCTCCTATAAATTGTAAGCCAAGTGCTTGTTTCTGAGAACTTCAGTTTTAGGTGAAGAACCTAGAATTTTTCCATTTTAAAATTTTTTTGTTCTAAGAAGCTAATAATGCTTAGATTCCTGTCAGTTATTTCTCCTTCAGGTCCTTCATATTCCCTACAGCTTGTCCTCATAGGTTCCCAGTTCAGTGTTTCCCTGAACTTACCCTGCCTTTACCATTTCCAGTAATAACTCCAATTTAGCTCCTTGAAATCCCCCAAAAAGTCATTGCAATGCACTCATACTACTGCCAAGTCCCAGCATATTTTGATCCAGCCTGACAACGGGGAAAAAAATGTTGCAGCTGGTTTGTAGGTGTATGTGTATTACCTGGTTGGATAACCCATGTATGATGGGTGGTCAAGGGACCTCTGCCCCAGCTGCTGGTCCATGCAGGAAAGGACCCTGCTCTCCCTGCCTTTGCTTCTCCGCAGGGTGGTAGCAGGACCTCCCAATCCCTGCCAACAACTTGTGCCACACTTCTAGAAATTCAGCTCCTTTGAGGTGTCCACCTCTTCGACAAATAGGGCAGAAATTACACACATGCACAAATATGTGATTTCACCACTTCATTTCTGTAGGAAATCAGACTTACTTTTTTAGACAAGAGGAATTACAACATGGTCAATTGCAACATGCAAATTGATCTGTATGAAGGAGTAACTTTGCAACTAGTTTGAAAGAGAAAGGAGAATGGTTGACTATGAAGTATTCCTGGATTGTGGCATTAATGTGAAGTTTATAAGGGCTGTGGTCAACTCTTCCTTGAATCAGCAGTTTGGAATTCTTTGAGCTGGAGATACCTTTTCATATCCCTTTGGTGGGGGGCTTTTAAACTTGTGTACTCTTCAGTCAGATGGAACATGTTGTCTACACATGCGCCTGTTATGCATAAGAAGTTCATATGCAAAAAGATACTTGCTTTTAACAAAATAAAAATTAAGATTAATACTTCCAAGATTGCATGATGCTTTATCTCACTTACCTAAACTGTAAGTACCTTTAAGATAAGACTTTTTTTTCCAAGCATATTTTAATTGATCACTTCCCTTTTCTTCTCATCTAATTTTTTTCTTTGTTTTATATTCTGTGGAAGGGAAAAGATGGCATTATATTTTAACAATTCATTCATAGGAAAGGAAAGAAAGTTTATCTTTCTTCACCACATTTGGTTCTTTAATAACTTTGTCTTAAATATTTACTTGAAAAAAGAGAGAAAAGAAATCATAGCTTCACTAGCCTTTTATGAGCCATATTGAAGCTTCAACTAATTGTTGATAGTCACATACACTTCTTGTCTGTTACACATATGCCTTAAGAGCCCAGCATATTCATCTGAGTGCATTCAGTTTGCTTTCTTCACTGACTTCAAGCCTCAACTCTTCTGTAATTGTGGAGTGGTACAGTGATACAGTGTGATCTGATTTTGCAATTAGACTCTGCAGGGGTTTTGCAGTAAAGCATATTCTCTTCAAAACATGAGAATTTCAGGAGAGTGATCAAGGACAGGTCAGCAACCGTATTTCTTTCTTTAGATTTACTATATTCATCTGAGAGGATGTTTATTCCATATTAGTACTGTTGAGACATATGGCAAATTAAGGAGAGTGCAAGCAAAGCTCTCTCCTTACAACAACATTAATCTCTAGCATCAATAAACCATAGCCTAGTACTCAAGCTCTTCTGTATTTTTATTAACATGGGTCTTTTGTTGCTGAAGTCTGGCAGTTTACTACTGAACATCTTGAGAACTTGAAAAACATTTGGAAGATGATGGTAGATAAGAGTTAAGATTATGCCTATTTGACAGCACTGGACAGTGTGATTGCTGTTGGAAATTTATTTTAATATTTGCTGGAATGGGTAAATTTAGTTGGCTGCTCTTAGACAAGCATCTCCAGAACAACTTTTCAGATGAGTTTCTTGTGCATTAGCAAAGTTTGCATCTGCCAATGCAACATTTAAAAGTGTTTCAAATTTAGCAGTAGACAGTGGCATTTGGAATCACTCAAGCTGAAAGCAAAAGCCATCTGACTCTTCCAGATCCCTGTGGAACACTGTTAAGAGTTAAGTACAATTGATAGATAGAGTTGCAATTCATCTGGCACTGAATGTTGGCATCATAGATCTGGTTCTTATGTTTGCAGAGTAAGAACAGTGCTTTAGCTTATCCTTCTGCTCTTTCTCCAAATGACAGTCATAAAGAGGAGGCCAAATAAAAGTTTATAGCTGAAGAAGCTTTCATACCATAGACGATAATTTGTCATTGTGTGTTTATAAGTCTTAACAAGCTGTACAATACTAATACATTTGTTCTTCTCAACCATGATATGGCAACCAAGCCGTGGTATACTTGCTGAGGTATAGAACTGAACTTAGAATTTCCTTTCCCATTTTGACTTCTATGTGGAATGGAGCTAAAACCTAGATATCTTTATCTGTTCTTTTCTTACATAAAGATATGTTACCATTTCAATCTGATTGAAATAATATGCTGAAGAATATAGTAGTAATAGTTGTGCTCTTGTCAACAACTAATAAGCAGTGGCTTACCAATGTCCTTAAAGTAATTATGAAGTGCACAAGGCACAATAACACTGTCTGTCAGTGTCTCCATTATCTGCCTTTTATGTGATATAGGCTCATGTCTTGTTCAAATGACATTCAACAGCTCTCGGAAGTAATCAGTAAAATTAAATGTGTGTGGTAATGATGCAACAGCCCTGTCAAGCTCTTTGTGATATGAAATACATCCAACTCTCATGGATGGGTGAACAAAACAAGAACATACATTTTTCTTACTTGGCTGTGCACATATAGTGATTGAAGTCAGTGCAGGATGCGTATTTTTTATATTCTTAGTACCAGCAAGGCAGTTTTGCAGTTTCTCGCTGCTTTAATCCAATCTTTTATGTTCTCGTGGTGTCTTCCTTCTAATGTTGTACTTAATCCACTTATGAAGATACATATAGTAAACTGAAATAGCTTTAGTTATCGAAATATCAGACATGGCACAGATTCTTCTAAATACACCAAAAATAAACTGATAATCTTAGTTAAAGAAAAAAAGTGGCAATCACAGATAAGGCAAGCAAGTGTAAGGGTGGTGTTAGATGATATAGAGCAAATAAAATGATCAGTTAGTCATCTGCCTGGCTGGGTATGGAAAGAAATGTTATTTTAAAAAAAAAGTTATTAGAGCAATGCAATTTTTTGAAACAAATGTTATTAGTGTTATTTTCTAGGAAAAATTTCGCATTAAATGCTAAACCTGAAGGGGCCAAATTTCCACCCTTAAAACCATATTCAAGATGATAGTCTCTTGTTAAAAGACGTATTGTGTCCATGTCCTCTGACTGTGCAACAAGAAGGTGCTAGGTTACCTCTGATTGCTTATCTTGATAAACGCATATAAATTAGAAGTGCACAAAGCCAGAGTAGAGAAGTGGAAAGCTTTGGAAAGGACTCTCTTCTCTCGGTTCATTTGGCTGGATTCGGTCAGTGTGTTGAATATCAGGACCTGAGGTGAAATTGTTGGATGATTTCAGTTGATTTTGGAGTAAATCTAAGATTAAATCTGAGTGAGTTGATATTTTAGAATTTATCATTTTTAAAGATGGTAAATCAAGAGATGTAAACCTCTTTTACTTGAGCTGAGAACTGATATAATGAGGCCTGTTTTATTTCATATTGAATTGTATTTCATTAACAATCATGAGTGTGTACTTAATTTTAGTTTTATAAAACTTAGTCAATGAGAGTTAAATAATGACACTTTTTTCTGCAAGTGTTTATATTAATTTTACATTGATATTTACAGTAGACATATGCTTTCAAATTCATCTGTTTTCAAGTACTTATTCTCATACTTGCTCCACAACTGTCAATCAAAATAGAAAAAGCAGGGCATTTATGCCTGAAAAAAATCAGAATGAAGATAACACGGGCTTAAATACCTGAAATTATTTCAACCAACAAGCTTCATTTTCCTTTCACAACAAGACCTAATTTTGTCTATGAGGCCCAAATGCCTCCAAATGCCTTCAGCAACCAAAAGCCAGTTATTAACAGTTACCTAAGTGCTTAGTCTGATACAAGTTCGCAAGGGATTTTTTTCTTTTAGGATAATTATTTCTCAATTTGTTGACTAGAAAGTATGCAAACCCAGAAGTTTGAGTTCTGCCTCTTCTCTCAATGTTACCTTATTTTCTCCTTATTTAACTAGGTATGAATGAATGATAATAAAGAACACATTCTACTTATCAGTTATATTCATTTATGCCCTTATTTTTGTAATTAGGAGTTGTTTGTGTTTGCTATTCTTTTATAATCTTGAAAGTATCAGTTTGTAATTTGTATTAGATATTGAATTATAATTGTTTTAAATCCCTTATTGCTTCAGCTGTTGACATCAAAAATGGCTAAGCATTGTTTCTGAATTGAGATTTTTTTTTCTTGGAAAGTTGTAGGAAAACCAGTCAGTCATTGCAGAGAAATATTTTTAAAGGAAGGGGAGAGTCATTTCATTTATGTTAACGCATTCTCAAAGATGTTTAATTGAGGAAGTCTCATGTTTCTAGGTTCTGGGAGGATTTAAAATTTGTTTATCTGATGATGACCCACCCAAGACAAATTATACGCATCTGAAAATCTCTGCTTTACATATTCTTTGCAGGATGTCAAGGCTGAAAGCATTGTTCTCTTAGGCTTCTGTGTGCACTGAGCAAGCGCTCTAAGGAAGACAGCTTGCTGCCACAACTCTCTCTGTTCCAAGGCTACCGTGTTTAAGAAGGTCTTTTCCCGCAATTTTTTGCGGATATTTCATAGAAGCTAAAGGCATTTGTAAGCCTATTACACCACGGGAAGAGCCTATCTTGGGAGCTTGTTGAATATCATTCTATTACTCTTATTGTCCAGTAATAGTGCTTATTGTCATCTTATGCTGGAAGGAGTAGTCTGTAACAGAAAATTACATTTTTCTGGGAATAATAACTTTGCTTAGTGGGAAATAAAATCCCTGAGACAGTAAACTATGTGTGCCTGAGGTTGTAAAGAAACCGTGCACAATTTTTTTAAAACATCAGTAGAATCTTATCATCATGAAGTAGAGCCTTCAAATATTGTCACAGTGTAACAGTTTCTTTCTGCAGCTCCTTGTTTCTCTTTTCCTTTGCTGCTCCTTTGCTGCTTACTCGTTTCCTCTGCTCCAGCGTGGCTTCTCCATCCTTTGCAGTCCTTTTAGGGGTGTTGCCTGCTCTGTCACAAGGCACCTCAGACACCACTAGCCTTTTTGAATTTTTGGCAAATTTACTGCCCTTTCTTAAATGTGTTTTCCCTGAGGTGCCCCATGGCTGTGCCCTGCAGAGGGCTCAGTCGGAGGTGGCTGGAACTGGCCACATCTGGCACGGAGCAGCCTTGGCCTCTCCTCACAGATACTGCCCTGCAGCTACCCCCACTACCAAAAATTTACCAGTTATGCCCAATAGGGTAACAAAATCATGCCCCACAATTACTATCAAACAATTTAAGACATTCATTAGTAGTAGAAGCACTCCTGCCTAGTAAATACATGGCAAAATAGTATGATGGTGAGTTTTTCCAGAGCAGTAACCTTGAATTCCAAATATTCTGTTTCTGGCAATTTGCTTGAATAGATATCATAGAATACTGTGACAGGAAAAGCAGAAGTCTGCTACTTTGCTCTTTGTTTAAAGGCAAGTGTACAGAGTGTGCCTCAATAAACTACTATGGAGCCAACACGTTGTTGAAAAGAAATGTCTTCTCCCCAAACGAAAAACTGTCCCAAGTGTCCCCACAGTATATTTACCATCTGCAGACTTTACAAATAGTAGTATCATGTAAATTGAATACATTTCTTGTATTCTTTTTTTTTTTGTCATTGTATCAGAATATCACTGCATTTCTGTCTGGGGAGATTGGGAAGAAGAAATTTAACTTGTGCACAAAAGATGAAATACGTTATAAAGAGTCATGGGAATCTGAGAACTGGTTAGGAGTAACTCATGCCTTTCTTTGTGAATTAGGGCATATGAATTTCATACCCAGCCATATTTCTATATATGCAAGCTGTGGTGTGACTTTACCTTAGCTTCCACCCAGCCTCTGGCCTCTCATCTTGTTGATCTGACTCCCATTCAGAGATTGCCAAAGTATGTGTCCTCCTTACCCTGCCTGGCTGTGACTTGGCACAGCATCATCCCCAAATGTCCTTATCAAATACTTTAAAATACATTGCAATATTTGAATGTTCTTCCAATTTGAACACTTTCATTGTCCAAGCTGAGTAAAATGTAAACAATAAATTAGCACTGAATGAAAGCTAAATTGACATGCGGCACTGCCAGTGGACAAGGTACGGATACATAAATCTTTTATTCTTAACACTTTTGACTTTACAGTTCCCTGTAAAGATTCAAATTTTCATTTAAAGTCCATTGTTTTTTGCTGACTAGTCTGTTCTGTATTTATATAAAATGTTTATAAACCTGAATATGAATTCACATTTTCTCTTCTTTTTTTTTTTTTTTTTTTTCTCTTACTTCCTCTTTCAGGAACTTGAATTTCAGGATCTGACGGCAGTTTTACACTGTATTCACTCCTTTATAGCAGCAAAAGTGGCATCTGTGGATCCAGTATTCATAGATAGTCAGAGTATTGCAAGAAAATATATGTACAGTAACTGATATCAGATTATATGTTGTGACTATGGAAAATAAATTATTTTCTTAAAGAAAGTAGTTATTTCATGCACAATATTGCAACTTTGTGATTTTATAAGAAGTCTATAGTTGTGTTATCTGTAGTGTTAAAAGTTTTCACAATCTTAAACATTTTGAAACTATGAGTTAACAAATACTAAGTCAAACTGAATCAGTTTGCCATCTCCAGCATTAATCTACAATTCTAAGTGAATATTCGTTCAATAATATTTGTGGTATCATTTTCATTTCTGCTCTCATGGTCATACATACTCCCTCTTATTAGATAGAAGCATTTGAAAAGTGTGTGTCCAAAATTTGGCCTCTATGTCTATTTTGAAAAGTGCTGGGCACACAGAAAATTTCAACAGTCTTCACTGTAGAAAAGAACTAATTATTGAAGACAACTGTCATAGGAATTGAACTTTTATCTTGCCTCTATATGTTTGAAAAATTATAGTTCCACGATCCAGTTCTTTTGAGGCCTGAGAGTTTAGCTCTGGGAAAACACTAATTACTATATTTCAGACCTAGGAAAAGACTTAAGTACACACTTGACTCTAAGCATATTAAGTAGCTCCAGTGTATGCACAAGGCAATGTTAAGTATGTATTTAAATACTGTGGTAGATCAACTGAAGAGCTTTAGCCTCTGCTGAGATGCCTAACTATAGGCACTCAGTTTTAGAAAACTTGCCATAGGGTTTTCTTATCTATTAATAAAGCTTCCATGAATCATTCATTTATTCATTCATAGATTGCCTTGACACTGTCCTTTGATGTGATTCTCTATATGGTTGAAAAAGGCTTATTTAATAATTGTTCTGTTTGGAGGAGGATGCTCTCAGTATGAGGTAAACTTAACAAAACAAAAAAAGGCCATCTACCTTTTTTTTTTTTCCCTACAGCTCTAACCCTGACTTATACACAAGTGAACTGGGTTTTGTCTTTGCTAAGGAAATAATATGGTTCTACTTTTGATGTATTCCTAACCTTCCTTCTGAAATCATCTTCATATATGCACAGATAATACTTTCTGCTATTGAAAAAATATATAAAAAGAAGACATTTTAAACTTAGCTCATGTTCCCCGTAAGTAATACCAAATGTTACAGGTTTCCGTGACAGAATTCTCAGTTGTTCTCAAGTGCAGTTCTGAGGTTCTGAGGCAGCATCAGGCACCTTTTATTTATTTTTTTTTAGAAAATGAAACAATCAAAAGTCAAGCAAGAAGAATATCCTAAATAGATGCAATGGATACGGCATGCATTCATCAAAGTCCTCACTAAATTTTAGGAGTCTAGGAGTGCCCTGCTAAAGTAAAAGTCTAAAGTTACTGTATCTTAAGGAAAAGAGGTAGGTGCCTTTAAATGCTCTCAGGTGAGGAGTACTTTTACATAACTTCAGTGCTTAAATTTAGTCCAGAAGTTCCCCCTCTCAGGTCTTAAGGTAGTTGGCTGTCTTGACAGACTGCAATGGGGCCTCAGGCACTTACATTAAATGGAAGTTTATCTGTCCATCTAAAGCTTGGGCACAAATAAAGTGCCTAAAGTAGGTGATTTGATGCTACCTTAAGGATTACCTGTTGCTATAGTGTTATCCATAGAGAAATTCATTTGAACAGTAGGGACTCTGCAATTCCAGTGTTGTTTACAGTTCTAATGTTGTTTGCAAGGAGGTATAGCAGGAGCGCTAACTCTTGTTAAAACAATATTTAGCAAAGGTGAGAAATATTTTTATTAATTGTAAATAAATATTAATAGCCATTATGGTATTTTTAAAATAACGTCATCTCAATTTTATATTACATTTTTGCCAAAAAGCAATCAAAAAAATGTCCTTCTCAAACATGCTTTTATTCAAAATGTTTCAATTAATTTTCAGCTTTCCATTTTCAGCTCTTTGTATTTACTGAGATTTTAATATTCACAAATTATAGCATTAAAATTAGAATAGCATTCTTTACAATCAATTCTCAGTTATTAGCATGAACAATTATAAATTAAAGAGTGTCTGTAGGATAAAGAATGATGGAATTCCTTCAATTATGTTTTTCTGCTATTTTCTCATATGCGAAGTTCAACACTAACATGGAACAGTAGAAAACTGTGCCAGCTAGTACTGAACTGATACTACGTTCAGGCCACTAGACTTAGTGTTTTAAGTATCATGTGATTAAAAACACAGTGTATTTCCCCAAATACTGTAAATAAAAACTTAAAAGAAATTAACCTTAGTTCGTTAAATAATCTTTCATTTTTACCAAAAAGTTCTGCAAATCAAAATTAGCATAATTTTTTTCTTCTTCTTGCAAGAGCAGCTGGATATTGCACATTTTCATTAGCCAAGTTCTGATTTCTGGTATGAAGTTGCTTCTACTGATTTGAAGAAATGTTGTTATTTGTTTCATCGTAATTCTAAATTCTTTTAGTCTTTTGGTGAGCTATGTTATTAGGGAAAAATTTCTTATACATTCACCCTCTGGATTTTAGGGTTTCAATTTAGAAATAGTTCTCCAAACATTTTTTATAATGAGGGATGTGCAGATCCTTGTTTTCTCATTTGCTTTTTCCCTTCCTTTCGCATTCTGCCACAGGCAGGGCTAAATCTCAATCAATCTCAAGTCAGGGACTAAAGGCCAGTCTTGTGCAGAAGTTCCCAGAGCCTGGGAAAAGCTAGCAGATTGCTAGTTACTCAGCTGTTATATAGGTTGTATAGGACTTTCACAGCACCTTACATTTCCTTGTAATTCTCTTAAATAGGGTAACATATACCTCATGTGTGACAATGTAGTGCTTCCAATTTGTTTAGCTGCTTATGTTCATTTGTTATATTTTTTTATTCTCAGTAAAGCTATTATCACTGCCTTCAGAGTGTGTGTTATAAAGCATGCATATATTTTTTCCCATTGAAGTTCTTGGGTATTTGCACCACTTTTCAGCACACTAAAAGCCTCAAAATAGTAGGACTTGAAAAGGTAAATAGATCTGCTGGTGGGAAGGTGTCTTCTCCAGTCACCCCTCAGGAGTCGCACACTGAGGCAGATGACCATTGCTTTATAGTGACTGGGCAGCTGGAATGTCAAATATTTAATTGTTACCAGGAACAGAAAATTAATTTTAATATGCTTTGTTATGTTCTTGTGATATATTAAGGTTTAGTCTTACTACCTCGTTATTCATTTCTGTATAGTTTTCCTTTATTTTTTTCTAGGGAGACAAAGTGGGACCGGAATTAAACAAGGAGTAGGGGGAGAGGGGCATTTGCTACAGCAGAGCCATAAACAGCAGGCTGGGGGAAGAACTTAAAGAATTAGAAACTTAAGAATTAGAAAATTGTGCACCATCACAAAATAGGCACAAGATAGCCACTTATGACTGGAATCAGAGTAAAAACAGGATAATATCTGTATGTCCAGTTTATCTTTATGTATTTAATTTAAACTCAAAACATGGCTAAAAGGCTAAAAATAATCCCATTTACAAATATGATTTTGAGTAAATGGGTAGTACCGTTGATTTAAATCAGAGCAAGGCTCATCAATGACATAAATTAAGGAGTGGTACGGCCTGGATCGAGGCACTGAACTTGAACCATACTGTTGATTTGTTAAAATAATTTCTGGTATTTTTTGCTGTACAGTGACTAAAATGTACCCAAAAAAAATCCCATGCACAGTCAAGCTAGAGTCAGCTCGGGTCTGTTCCCAGTGAGTGGCTTGGTTGTGCTACTATGTTTAAAACACAAGAGCATTTAATAGAGGGGATGTGGGCAGATTCTGTCTGATGGCCTCAGGGACAGAAAACAGGCCCTGACAATTTTAGTTATAAATGTAGATGTTGCCAGTCTTGCTGTCTTCAGTGGGGGCAGGGCCTCGCCCACTGTTTCTGACCTACATTATTTAATTTTATTTTTGCTTATAGTCATAAAGCATAGAATTAATAATATTGAGGCTGTGCTGATCCAGAGCTTAAGTTCTGGAAATCTAACTTAATTCTTTTCACATTAGGATCTTAGAAAAAGTATTTCAAAGTGATTTCTACCCTTGAGCCAGTAGGCCTGAAGCTTAAACAAGATTTATTTTTTTTTGGGGTGGGGGGGAATAAGCTCTGACAAACTTTGCAACCATAAATCTAAAATCCTGTCTTATATCTGAACTACATTAATTCATAAGTAACTTCACACTAGGCATGCCTTTTCCACAAAACCTTTAATGTGTAGTCTGATCTTTGTAGTGGCATAAGCAGTATTTTAAAATGCCCGAATTTTTTTTTAAGTAGATTTCCATAGATGTTTCTACTAAGATTCTGTCAGTAATTTATAGTGCCTCCCCACACACCTGAATGTCTTCTCTATCACAGTGTTCAAAGTGGGGCATGTGTAATGGCAATGCAATTTTTCTGGGTTTTGTTGGCTGCTGTGGTTGATTTTTTGGTTTGATATCATTTGCCTGTGTCCTCCAATAATTTTCCAAGGCCAGAGAGGGTGAATATTAGAAAGGAGACCCTTTCCTCCATGCCCTCATGAGAGAGAAAGAGAAATCCAAGAGGTGATTTCTCTCCTTCTTTCCAATGCATGGGAAACAGACCAAAGCACAGCAAAGGTGGAAGCAGGGGATGGATGGGCAGGCGAGCAGACTGTGCAACCTGAAAAGCCTCCTTTACTTAGGCATGCAAGCTAGAAGTACCTATCACTCTTGGATTTGCATAGAGAAATTCTTTCAGTGAAGCTGTCTTACTTTAAATTGCTATTCATTGAGTTGTGGCTGAATAGGAAAATATTTCAAAGAAAATGTGAAATATACCATCTGATGATGTATTTTGTTTCTTATCCTATGATTCAAAAACGTTTAGGTACTTTTGTGTTGAAGCATGTAGAGAAGCAATTATCTCATGTGAAGTAAAAGGCCTTGTAGTAAATTTATTAGAAAGTACAAAAGGGATTTGTGTAGCATGCAAGATGAAATTGAAGATGTATTTTAATCTGGTTCAACCAGAAAAACCCTACAAGAATCTTTTCATTAAATTTGAAGTTATCAAATTCCAGGGACTTGAGCCAAAATCCACTGCTGTTGTAAGTCCCAGTGACTTAAATGAGACTTAACCTGAAAAATGACAGATACGCAATTTTAAGTAATCCACAGGGGCAGAAAAACTCTTTTTTAGTATTCCCTTGGTGCACAGCTGCCTACATTGTCAGTAAAAGGATTCATTCCTACAGAAAAAAAAAAAAAAAACCCTGCTGACTTTTCACTAAGGAATCAAACTTAAACTATTTGTACTAAAAGCTGTTATATTTTATTTGGAAAAGCTGCCATTGCGCCCTGTAAGAGTTGCAGTTACTCAGCCCTCTAGTCTAGATGTTTTCCAGGCTCTTTTTTTCAGTGCAAAAACATGTTCTATTGTGCAAGTCTACACTGCATCAGGAGCTGTGAGTGACAGAACGGTCTCAGCTGCATAGATCTGCAGGATTGCCAGACAACCAAGCAGAGAAAACTTAAATGTAAGAAATTTATTTTTCTTTCTTGGTTACAAATTATCCTTGTAACATTATTTCTGTTACATTTCTAGGCTAGGTAACTACCAGGTTTTTACACGTCTCTGAATCCTCGAATATGATGGAAACATTCTACTCAATGCTTATTAATGAATTAATTAGGTGTACAGTCTGTGTTAGTCAGCTGGTCTCAACTCTGTAATTGGTGGAGACTGCTGTTCCAGGGAGTGCTTTACTCCCTCCTGCAATAGATGCCTAAAACCAGTGGAATGAAAAGGCAGTCATCTTTCTCCATCAACTGGTTTAGATTTTCCTATGCTATAACATAGGTTTTTTGACAGCTCAAACTCCTATAGATAGCATTAGTGTCAGATTTATATACTAATACAATAAAAAGTAGCAATCATGTGCAATGTTGGAGGATTATGAGAATAAAATAAAACAGTCCTGAAGTGAATGGAGCATAAATCAGAAGTTTGTCATCCCCTTAAAGAGGCAGAGGGGAGAAGAAAATTCTTAGCCTATTTTTCCAGTTAACAGTTACTACCCAGTGCTTAGTAGAGCATATTTCTAAAATGAGGTAGTAGAATTGTATTAATTTTTAGATGGTTCTATATCCGAGGGAATAAACTGACTCTTGGAACATCAAGCTACTCACAAAAAAAAAAAAATTCAAGAAATTCTGCTGCGTCTTAAAGCACTTTGTTCAATTAACATTCAGAACCAAGCTAAATTACTGCCCTTTAGAATACCCTGTAACATCCATAAGTAGAGCACATAATCAGCTTACTGTTTTCTTTTCGCACAGAAGCTGGACAAATATTCCCCATGAGTTAATATGAATATTTAATTGGTTTTACAGATAAAAATTTTCCTGTGTTTTAAAGTAGAAATCCTTTACTGAAGCAATGTGTTTAGTCAGATTATTTTATTGTTGGATAAAACTGGACAAACCCCCTCTTCCTTAAATGTTTCACAAGAAGACTTGGAGAAGTGCTATGATTTGCATTTGTCTTGTACTCTGGCTACATTTATTACTGTCAAGAATTTTTGAAGTAAAGGTAGGAGTTTTCCCCGTCTGCCTCCTCTAAAAGCACAGTGGCTTCCACAAGAGCCCCAGCACCTACTAGCACATATTGCATCTTGGTGTTCAAGACATACGAGTACTTTCACAGAACTTAAATGGGGAAATGTATGCAGTCAGGGAAATGTAGGAAACTTAGTGCCATCAAAACAGCTGCAGGGTTGAATGTCAAAGACATTTCTGGGCTTCAGTTCTTTGTGGCAGTCAATGATGTTTTTATCAGCATTTTTAGCATTATTGCAGATTTCTCCCCGTCACGGGGATATTTATAGCAGGATGAAAGGAAAAGGAATTATATTCATAGCCAAGCTTGTATTTAATTTGCCCTTCACCTTCCTTTAGATCGAGGAGAAGTTTCAATTAACTCACTCCATACAGTAGGTGAGAATGCTGTTGTGACAGCAGGATTCTGAGGTCATGGTCATTTTAACTTACACACCGTTAACTTCCTCCCAGTCCTGCTACTAAGCTCCCTGAGTTTATTTGCTGGTTGCTTTGGTTTGCACTTCAATTTTTTAGAATTTTACTATGATCTCAAAATACTCTTAAGTGTTTTTCTTTTTGTTTCATTACCCCACACTCCATAGTTTTTGAATGCTTATATGTAAAGGATGTAAAGTTTCTGTGTTTTAATCACTAAGATCTTTTACTGATTTTTCTCTTGCAAAAACTTGCACCATATTTCATTCTTGTCTGGTACATTCTAGTAGGCACAGCAGTACAGTATGTCTTTTCCCGTGCTAATTAGTGTACCTTCCTCAACTTTAGATGCCTTTTAATCAGTAGTAAATCCATTTATATGGCATGCTTTTTTTTTTTTTTTTTTTTTAGCTAAAAAACATGTAGGTTTTCTGGGGTTTCTTTGCTTTCTCTATTTAAATAGCTTTGCGAACCATCAAGTGGGTCTTTGCACTCAGATTTGCTTGGCTCTCTTGCCTTCAAACAAAATGTTCTCCGAGTTTGACATGACTGATAATGTGTTTCCTACCAACACAGGCAAGTAGGCAAGGTATAGGTGTTTTCAATATTCTTTTTAATAAGCACAGTATTTTCTCTGCCATCCACAGCTGCACAACTTTTCCAACGGTGCTTGCAAAAGTATTTTGGCTGAAAGTGCATGTATGTTAAACTGTGTCTAATAGTGAGGCCCATTTTTGCCTAATGCTTGCTGATCAATTTTGTTGGTGCATAGTTATCTGTGATATACATTTCCCTTTGATTTATCATACCACTGCACATTTTTTTCAAAGTCATTTTTCTGAAAGATTATGTACTGTGTTCATTTGTCATCACTCTTTTCAAAAAAATCAATCAATCAACCTTTGTTCTTTTATAGTTACATTCTCATCTCTTGGTCTGAAAAAATTCAGCTGCCTAAAATGAATCTCTGTAGTTGTTCTCCAACAATTTGCTTCATTGACATTATTTTTGTGTCTCTTCTTTTTTTCTTTTCCTTTTCTTTTGACCAAAAAAAAAAAAAAAGCTGAGAAGAAAGTTAAGATTTGGAATTTTTAGTGGTGTACTCCATCCTACTCTTCTTTTTCCCACATTCTTTTACATTCAAAGCACACCCAACATTTTCTAGAATATAAATTGGATAAAATATGTCTCTGTGGTATGAAAATGTCCTCTCCAAAATAAAATATTAGGAGTTCAAATTGTACAAAAAAAAGCCCCTCAAGTATTTACAAATAGCAGGTTACTGTTCACTATTTGACACCACAGAGTTTGGAAATTGCCAGAACTATATGCAGATGTATTTTAATTTGTTTGAACTCCAAATAAAATTGATGGGCGTTTCATTAAATATTGCAAAAACTAGGAACATTTTATAGCATAAGGAAGAGAGGATATCTCAGTATCAGACAGATGGTTTTGTTATATTAAGTTGTTATCCAAACCATATGGACGTAAAAACTACCATTTTTGTCTGGCTGAGATTTGCATAACCTAGAGAAGCCAGGGACCAGTGTCAAATACTTAGGAAGTAGTTTCCCAGACTAATTCAGCTCTGTGTGGACAGACCTCTTGTCCCCATCATTTTAAAGCACCGTATACAAGGTTTCTAAAAGCTGAACTCTAGCACCTGGCAGTATAACCCAACGGCACTCACTGTGTGCTATTTGCAGTCTGTTTGTGGACTGCATGTAGGATTTCCCGAGAGACAACAGCCTCCAGCCAACTAAGAACAAGAAAATTATTTATCTAAAACACCCACAAAAAGGATACATAGGTAGGAACCAGGGTAAGGTATGGATAAAATTGTAGTTCCTCTGTAGACTGTCGCTAGTGACAACATTGGAGAGAAGACTCCAGGCTGTTAAATGTCCTTAGGGTATTCAGAGGCGGCCTAGGAGACAGAGATCCATGACCAGTTCCCCCCTTGCTATGAACAGATTTTGCAGTGGGAAAAAGATCTAGCTGTTCTAGTATTACATGTAACTGAATACCTAGATTCCTCCAAATATACCTAATCATTAAAATTGCTAAATACGCAACCGTCTACTCACGACAGACACTCACTTTGAATTCCTAGACCTTCGCAGTTGTTTACTGAGCATGTTTCACTTAATATCTGCAGAGGGATGGGAGTATGCCTACAGGTGATTGCTGTGCTTCAGCTGATGAGTGGAAGTCATTAACCTGTAATAGCTTGGCTACCTATGGTTGTTTAACTGTGAATCTGTCCTTTGACTTTTCAGGTCAAATTGATTAGCCCCACTAGAAGTGTGCTTCAGAGCTGGCTTTGAAACAAAATTAAGAATATAGAAAAAATTCTGCAAAATATTCTTAGTGTGGTAAGAGCAAGCAAAAGTAGTTACACTATGAGTAGAAGAAGAAGAAATTAAGCACACGATGCACATGGAAAGTCTGTTAAAAGCTATCTTTAATTTTTTAAATTCTAATAATTTCTAATCATATCAAACTAAACCATTTATTTTGTACTCATGGCAACATACTTACGCAGTGTAGGAAAGTCACACTTTAAATTGTAAGACTAGCATTTTCAAATGCGAGAGGTCATTCAGAGCATCTGCCCTTTCAGTTGTGTCATTGCTTAAGGCTTCTCTCTTTAAATGCATGCCTAACTCCTTTGTGGCCTCATCCAAAGCCATTACCACTTCCACTGCTGAAGGACCTACATCCTGCACGTTTTCTATGCTGAGTCAGAAAGCAAAAATTCACCATTTCTTATATGCATTTTGTCTCAGATTTCTGTTAGAGAGTGAGGAACAGTTTTATGCTTAGACCCAGAAGAAAAATGCTTTCCTTCCTTGAATTAAAAATGAAACAAAATGGGGCAAATATACTGTTTTTAAGGTGGGGAAAAAAACCCTTTCGTGTAGCACAGAGTTCCTAAGTTTTTTCTACACCCCCTAAGGTCCATTAGTTGAACAGGATTACAAGCAGTTTACATCAGCAAGGTGATAGCAAGCAAGCATGTCCTCAGCCCTGGTCTTCTATGCACAGAGTCATTTCACCACCCAGCCAGTGTTCAGCAGACTGCTGGGTCCCTTATTCTCTGTCGTTAAATGATTCACTTCAGTAAATACCATTCTGGTGAAATTTGGTGAGGAACAGGAAACTTGACGTCACTGTAGTAGCTTTAAAGGGCAAATTCAGTTGTCCCTGCACAAATGTAAGTAGTGGAAGGCTGAGCTTGGGACAAAATGATTTGATTAACAGATCATTTAAAGTGGAAAAGGCACAATGGCTAATTCAGTGGCTTTGTTTAGCACAAACAAGATTTCCAAGGGGCAGAAATATTATTGATAATAGAAGAGTGTTAAAGTAAAGCACAGACCTTCTGCAGGAGGGACCCTCTCTTCAATATATTTTTCTATAGTATCTAAATCCTGAAGGTATTCAGTAAAACTTTGAACTAGTCAGTAGCATATTACAGTATTGCTGGATAGGCAGTGCAAGATTAGAAAGGAAGGGAAACCAGGAACTGTATGTCAATCTCTGAAATAATGGTTCAATTCTTAACTGTTAGAAGGAAAAGGAGGATGAATCTTGATAAAGGAGCATATATTAATTTGATTTTTTTCTTGTACTTTTTTTGGTTGTCTATACTTAACTTCAGTTGATGGCTTTTTTTCCTGGTTGAACTGATTTGCCTCCACAAACAAAACTTTTTCTGATACCATAACATGAATTATAAGCCAAATTTGAAAGTGTGCTTACTGGGATGAATTAGCAAAGTAGATTTCCATTTATCCCAGCACAACTGTTGTGCATCTGGCGATTCCTCCAATCCAGCAACTGATCTGCCTAAACCCAAACAGCAGTGACTTGAGTCTCTGGGATCCAGCACTTGGGGAATTCTCAGCCTGTCAGCTTTCCTGCTACTATGCTTCATTTCAGAGCACAGGCCCTAGATGATAAAGATGTTTCCAGGTTCTTCCATTTTAATAATAGCAGAGCTTTCAGGCTGACCAGTCAGGCATGAAGAAATACTCTTGTCTTGTTAAAAAATCCTGTACTGCAGATCAGGGCAGAAACTAATTCTCTGTTAGGAAGTACTGAAAGTGAGAGGTGTCTGATTCTCATCTTTTTCTTTGTATTCCCTAAGCATCTGGGTTCTGTGTTATTCCACAGTTCCAGCTGTGCTTCCTCAGCTTGTTTGTCACCATGATGATCAAAACATCCACCACTGTTTTCTCCTCTTTGAAAATGGTGTCTAACGCAGAAGACTTCCAGGGTGAAATATCTTGGGTTAATTCACTGCCTAAAATTTATGCAGTTCTGTCTTTTTCACTGTGTAGAGGCAAAAGTGGTTTAGTTTGATCAATAGACAATAATAACGGAAGACAAGTGTGCTTCATGTGGAATAGCTTGCCATTTAGTTTCAAACATTTAATATTTACACACTTATTTTTTTTTGTGACAAAACAATATTCAGAATACATGTGATTACAGTCAGAAAGACAAAACTTATGTAAAACCATGTTGTAAATGAGACATAACTGCATTCACAAGGCTCTTGCCTGTAGACCACAAAGCTTTGCAAAAGCATATATAAGTAGTTCTAGTCCTCTCTTATATAGAGAGTAACTTATATCTGTTGAATCACTTTTCTTTATGCCATAGCTGTGTGCAATACTTGTAATAAAGAGCAGGAATCCATACTCTATTCCATAAACAATTAGACCACTGATACTTGGAAGTAATTTTAATATGAATTCAATAGTGGGGGAAAAAAAAATATATATTTAAACTGTAAAAGCCCTCTCTCAAAAGAAAAAGATGGGATGTGAACAGAAAAAAATGCAAACTAGTGATCTCCACTGGAACAGCATGCAGCCAATGTGGTGACTGTGTCCTGAGAAGCTGTTACGCAGACTTGAGTGGGCAGCATAAACAATTACAAACATGTGAAGAGCACAAAAAAGAGAATTACACAATTCCTTACATAGCATGAGGAGAAACACTGCCCAATTAAGTAACACTGGTCCTATCAGAGAAAGTGAAATCTTGTTTGTTTTGGGTTTATGGGTTTTTTTTTTTGTTCCAGTGAGTCATTTTGCAAATACAAGTACTTTCTGTATTTCTTCTTGAAGCATGTGAATTGATATCTCACTACCCTGCTCCCCAGATTATAATGTCATCCATCCCTTTTGGGGGACGTGAACATTCTTTCAGAGGACGAAATACCATTTTGCAAGAGTTCGGTTTACTGTTGGTCACTGAAAGCTTTCTCATCTCATTCCTTTGTGTTCACACGTCCTGCAGCAGGTGCCTGTTCACTAGTCATATTTCTGCTATTAACTGTATTTATTCACCTATGTCATCATCCTTGGGTTGCTGGGATTTATTTATATCTGATCTAGTGCCTCTGTTCATGCCCCCTGGAAACTAAACGTTCTGTTCTGTTAAACAGTTTATGCAAAATTTCTTATTTCCAGCCCATATTTTGGCATACTTAAGTCTCTCACAGACAGAGTGAGACAGGAGTTTAATCCCTTTTTGAGCTTTGTGACAGCTCACTGTATTTGCATACAAAATGTCAGTTATTTGAAAATTTTACTTTCACGTGATACCATCTGATGTACATAAATTATTAATTATTTATTAACAATGTAATTGAATAAAGTTTATTCAATTACATTAATTAATTGTGAATATTTGTTTTATAAGCCATTAAAAAAACAGGAATAACAATTTGTAATGTTAGATGCTCAAATATGTGTTTCACTTCATTTTCCCTGGAAAATCCAAGAAAATTAATGAAATGTTGTGCAGTAAGATTGGAGGTTTTAATTTTAATTCAAGTATTTTGGCATCTTTCATAGTACATTAGTTCAATACTAGTCTTGTTTCAACAGAAAAATGACTAATGGGTTAGGTTGGTAAAGATAACATTTCGTAAATCATTTATGATTTCAAATTAAGGGGATTGAAAGTTCTCTGAATGTGCTCAGGTTTCACTTAGATGTGAAAAAATGGAGGTAAGACATTATTCTTTGTGAAAGTAGCAAGTAAAAACAAGGGAAAGCTAACTGTGTATTTGACTTCTGTGATTCGAGAAAGTAGTTGTTGTGTTTCCTTGAAATTTGTATTAGTAGCTTACCCATATGTTCTTTTATATCAATGTTTCCAGGAATTGCTGTCTTAAATACCAGAGTAAACTTGTCCATTGTGGGTAGCAAACACCATTAACAACAGAGCCACCCAATACAGCTGTGGGAATTGTCATCCAAAATTGAACAATTTGAAATATGGAGTCATTTCTGCTCCTCCCCTCTATCATATCGTCTTGTTTGTAAAGTAGAAGGCAATTGCCACTTGGTGAAAACTTGCAGAAATACTTTATGGATGTGAAGTGTGGAGGGTTTTAATAAAACTAGTGCTTTTCTCCTGTGCATGAGTGTCACCAACACTCAAACACACATGTTGTCTAGAGTTTGTTCACATTCTGATCAAGCAACCCACAATACAGCATATGGCTGATGGCTGCATACTGTTGTTCATTGGAAAAAGTGTATATTTCAGGTGTTCTTTTTAATGGCTTTTTTTTTCTCACCCAAAGAAGAAAAAGCTATGTGAATATCCAGTGAACACTTTATAAGAAGTGTTTTAAATCACTTCCAGACATGCCTTTGAAAGTCAGTGGGAGTTGGTGGAATTCCCTAAGAACTCAGAGCTTCTAGGATTAAATCATCAGCGGGGACATTAACACTCATGTTTTCCCCTCTAATTGCCATTTGTTCTTTTTCCCACCCTGTAAATCTTTCTTTGTTGAAAGAGAAAGATAATCTTTTCTTCAGTAATTGACAGAAATTTAGAAGGATCAAGTATACTGAAGTCTCTGGCACAGGAAAAAAAATCAAAGTGAGCTACACCAGGTAATTAGCACAAGATTTTCAGTTTTAAGGCTTTACACAATGTAAATTCAGAAGTTCTTTTTTAAGAAGAAAAACGTTTGAATTAGTATACTCTATTGCAGCCAATAACTATACCTTATTAAATGTTTCCTGCTCTATTGCAGCCAGTAACTATATCTTATTAAATGTTTCCTGACAGGCCACTAGCTCTCTCCTAAAAATGCGTAGTTCAGCAGTTCATACCTGCTGGTTAGAGCCAAACCTAAATAGGTAACAAAATTCTATACAGACACATACAGACTGTTTGAATGTTGTTCATCTTGGCCACATGGCAATTAAATGTTTGTTGATTTTCTCTGAGTTTTTGTATATTGCAGGTTTCTTTCCATTTTAGTGGAAGATTGTATTGAGGGCCAAAATATTGTGCAACAAAATGATGCCATAAATGTGATCGTTCTAGTATAGGGAACTATTTACAGGTAATCCCATAATTAACAAACAAAGAAAAAGTCACAATTTTTTTCATATTCATAATGTTTTGCATCTAGATAGTATTCATTATATATTTTGTTATACATTTTATGTATTTCAGTTGGCAAATTAAAAAAGGCATCTGATACTCAGTTTTTGTGTGTGTAGTTTTGCTTTTTTTCTTTTTATTGAAAATGCAGCCTCGCAACATGTGCATGATTGTAGATTTACATAGTGTAAAATTACTGTAATTTTATCTGTTCAGTTCAGGAAGTCAGAAAGGGATTTAATAAGTAGTAAAGATTAAACTAGGAAGTAATATAAAGGCAGAATGTATATATTTTGCACTTTTAAATAAACTTTTATAACAAGAGAATCTATTATCGTACAGTATACTGTAATTCAACTTTCTAGTGATACTCTTGCTATTGTCACAGTGTTGTCTTTACATCTGGATATGAATAGTTTGTATATGTAAACACTTCAGAAGTGATTTCTATAATGGAATATGTGCTCCTTGTCACTGTTATTAACATCCAACTGGAAAAATATTCACCAATTATATTTTTTTTATAAATTAAGAATGTACAGTGTAAATTAGTAAATCAAGTATTGTAGCAATGAAGAGATGCACTTTAAAAATGTAGAAGTGTTTATCTCCAAAAGTGTTATTTTGTATAGATGTTTTTGAATAAATAATTTATTCCTCATTGGCGTTTTTTTCTTATTTATGAAATAAATATAAGGAATTTGTTAGCAGCTATTTAAGGTTTATATTTTATCATCAGTGACTCGGTGGGTTTCTTATTTTCTATAATGAAAACTTTGTAATTGGATCAGTAAAGGACCTAGTCACATTTCACCTTTTATTTAATAACTCATCGTTGGCTTGATTTAGTTCCTATGACAAAGCCTAGGTGTGATCCATGATGCAGCCTGCAGTCCTTCTCGTGTCAACCAGCAAGGGGATGTGACCACAGCACCTTCCTGCAGCCGTGAAGACCAGTTTTCACCGTGGAAATCAAGGTATGGAGAGAGGGATACATAACAAGTGCTTTCAGTCTTAGGCAGGGCAAGACAGAGTCAGGGTCCGGCCTGTGTCTGTGATCTGGAATAAGGAATTAGAACACTGCCGTTTCCCATAGTTTAAATGCAACCAGTTGAGATTTACTGGGAAACATAATGACCATGATATATATTGGTTTCAGTGAGAGCTCAGTGCTGAAATCCTGAACTGAAAGGTGCTAAACAGCAAAATGTCCACAGCCTTCAATGCTGGGCATAATTCGGATCTGTAATTTGAGATTTCTTGCATACTTGTTCCTTGCTTTGCTAACAGAAAAAACACGATGCGTTAGGATCACTGTCAACTCTACTGGCCAGATGGTTGGAAAAAGGGACTTCTGAAAAAAATTGTAATTTTATTTTTTTTAAAAGTATTCTAGTTTATCTAGCCTCAAGAAAACACATTTACCACCAAATAGGTGATACTCATATTTTTAATAGTGGAATCATCCATCTATAGGGACTGTTAATTGTAGAAAGAAATTCTTCCTAAAGGAAGTAACAGTATTTCCAAAAGAGGAGAATATATTATGAATGAAAAATAAACGTCTGAATTTAAACCTAAAAGAAAAACAGTATGTGCTAGTAATGGAGCTGAAATTTCTTTGTTTCTTAGGTAATACCAATACAGTGCAATCAAAGACAACGTGTAAGTATTTAACACATTTCAGTCACCCCATCTCTTAGTCTTTGAATCAAGAGGTATCCCAGTATCACAGAAGTATATCCAAACTGAACTGAAAGTAGATACTGAAAAAGCAACCACAGAAAGTCTTCTGTCACCAAATCTGAAGGCTGTGTCCTTTAAATGTCCTCAATAGCCCAAATGTCCATGTTTTGATGTACTCCCATGTAGGTAGAGGTCAAGCAATCAGGAGGAAGGCTGCTTGGTTCAGGGAAAGGCTTGATGATGCAGTGCATTTTCCGAGAGGAGTCAAACCAGTCTCTTCACAAAAGTACATGGCAGCTGCCATTTCTATAAATATGTGTTTCCAGATGGGGAGAGGCAGAGTGACTCCATTACTTAACTGCCTATAGATTATAGCACTGGACCCAGAGAGGAGAAGGTTCTTCAACAAGCGAGTTCATAGGCTAACTAGGTTTTTGGATGGTATAGTTCCCTGTCTGTCCCTCTTCTCTGCTCAGGGCTACAACCTGAGAAGAAGCAGAGGGTAATATGTCTGCATTGCAGGTCAGAGCGTGACATTTTTAACTCCAGCAGCCTCCTTGAGGGGAGGAGGAAGATTGGCTGAGGATGGAGAGGAAGCACAGATGAAAGTGCAAGCTTTGGTCACCCGGCAGGCGGGGCGATCGTCTGGGGAGGTTTAAATCCTGAGTTCTAGCCCCCTTTCCAAAGAGAAAAATGCAAAGATGTGAAGAAGGTCTCATTTATGTGAAGCTTAAATTGCATTTTACTATGACATATTGGACTTTTTCACTTCCCTGTGGTAGTAAATTGTGCTTCTCATGGCAATAGATGTAATTGCTTTGCACTAAATTATATTAACTATTTCAGATGGTTTGTTCTACTTCATGCTCAGAATGACAGAGCTGAATTATTTTCTGCAGTATGTAGCTCAAAAGAGAAGAAATTTCCTGATGATTGGGAAAAAATGGGGGTTTTTCAATGGCAGAAAAAAATGTTTAAACAGTGGCTAATTTTAAAGTAATAACATTTCTTTAGTTCTTATGATGTTTACTGTCGGGTTGTTGTTAGTTGTAAACTTCTTGCTTTTTTCCCCAAAAAAAGGGAGCTGTTCTTCACAGTTCACTTTTATTAAACTAGGTCATAGTCAGTCTTCTCTGCAGTCCATGAACTTAGGACTGGTAGCGTTGCACCTGGCAGAGAAATGGGTGAGTTAATTTTTAAGTACTCAAAGAGAAGAAGCTGTCTTCCTTTTCTTTCTTCTGAGAGCTGGACTTTGTTGTTCATATGCAGCCCTATTTAATGATTCAGACACAGCTTTTGTGCATCTGAAGGGGGAACTTTACTTGATGGTGTCAAAAGTAGAGCAAGAAGAGTTTAAGATTACTTGTTCACTGCCTGTGCCATCTGTGAAACTCCCATTGCATGAAATACTTATTGCCTACCCAGCACAGAGGCAGCCGGTGCAAGAGCCCACCCTTTCTTACCTAACAAACTGCAACATGCTCAGATTTGAAGAAAAGTCTTTTCTGGTGCTCTCAGAGTAGGTATTTCCCAACCCAGCAGCAGCCCCAGATCCTTTCTGCAGACCTACACCAGTCTGACAGTTTGGTAGGGAGCACTGCAAAAATCAAAGCATTTTACTTAAAATATATTTGTCTAACCAGCATGAATTATTACTTGTTCATGGTTTTTAAAGCATGTAAGACCCTCTCTGTTACATACAAAATTATGATGGAAATCAGGAGAATGGATGAGTGGAATAGAGACAGAGGACAGAAGAATTAGGGTAAGGAACAAAGACTATGAAGGAAAATATAGAGACAGAGTGCTGGAGAAAGGAGTAGCAAATGGAGGGTGGAAACGTGGGAGAGGATTGGAAAAGTGGAAATAGAAATGTGGGATAAGCAACAGGGACCTGCATAAAGACAAGGAGAGTGAGGGAAGGGATGGAGCGAGGGTGTCCTGGCCTGGAAAAATGGCCGTACCTTTGACTGAGAATCAGAGTGGTCTTCTCTTCCAGGTGTTAACGTTGAGCATATTGAGGTGTGCACTGGGGTGGGGGGTAGGAAGCAGGATGGAAACAAACATTGAATAGAGTTGGGTCAAAGGGGGGCTGTAAGGTAAGACGTTTCCTGGTGATGTGCATGAGTTGATAGAGTTTGTTACAACCGTAAAATTACTGAAAATTGCTAGAAAAAGATCCAGGCTGGAAGGAAGGACCTCAAAAGGGAGGGCCTTGTATTTTAATTCTCGCCTGGAATATTTAAATCTTGCCTGTTTTCAGATATGTAAACTCTATCCAACTCACTTTAGGGATTAGGTGTACTCACATTAAGGAAAGGGTGAGAGAGATCTTCAGATCTTTAGAAAATGTGAAGAACATGGAGAAAAAGTGAGCTCAAGGTAAAATACAACTGAAAAGAGGAGAAAGTAACTGAAGGTTTGATCAGAAACAGAGGAAAAACAGAGTCAGAGCAGTCTGCATAGGGTGCAGAGGCTTACACAGACAGGTCAGGTTAACACTGACATATGAAACAGATTGAAGTGAGAGGCCACAACTTTATTTTTACACAGGTATTGTACCTAGGCATACCAAAAGCCCCTTGACTAACTGTCCTTTGCCAATTTATTCTTACCTATTTCATTCTCTGAGCAAGCTTTTTATTCTCGAGAGCTATTGTAGTTCATCAGTACAAGATACTCTGAAATGTGAAAAAAAATGGTATAAGACATAGGATGTTACTAATAATACTTTTAACAGAGAACCCTTCACATTTCTGTAAGAGAGCCCACGTAAGTAAGGCACATTGTGCCCATGCCTGTTCAACCTTCCAGCATCTTCTAAACCAGCATCTGGCCTCCAGATCTCAGATCCAAATAGATCCAAATTATTCCATCCAAAAATTGCACAAACCTGTCAGTTCACTGTAAAAGATGAGCCATAATATACCGGGATCTTAAGGGAAGACACGAGCCCACTGTCTTCTGCACTTTACTCCTCCTTGAACTCTCAGATTGAATCTATATGTCCCGGCATTCTCAGGGCTAAAGGAGCATATGTACTCCTGTATGAAATTTCACGTACTGGAACATCCATAGCTTCATGAATGTCTCCTTCCTGGCTCTCAGAGAAACTTTCCCGCATCTGCTGTCCTGAAACCAAGATGAAGCATCTGTTAAACCATTACCCAGACCTGGCACGTGCACTATTTTAAAAAGAATGTTATGGCACAAGCAGTGGAGTGCAAAAGTTGTCACAAACTATGGTTCCTGGGGGACTCTAGCCATCTGCTTGCTAATTATGTATACCACAGCCTGGCTGTTGCACAGAAAACAAACATTGCTGCTGGCAGCTTCGTCCTGCCATATAATTACTGCGTCCGGCACAGGCAGAATTCCAGGAAAGTTATGCCTTTTTCCGCCCATTCCTGTTGCCACTATTTGCATGTTTCCACTTTAAAAGATGCATCTGCTCTTTCTGCCACCTTCTGCCTCCTTCTAACCTGCTTATATCTGCCTTTCCCTGCCTGTGCTCTGACAGTGAAAGTACATCACAATATCCAAGACGTGCTTCCAATGCTGCAAGGACTTTGCTTGTATTAAGCTAATGTTGATGTGGCAGCAGAGTATTAAACATCTTTTATGAAACCTTGTGTAAAAGTCACCTTTTTGATGAGGCAGATATATTCACTGCCTTGGTAAATGAAGCTGTTTTTCTTTGTCTCGGATGAGAAGTGGCAGTTAATTCAGAGCAGTCAGGCCGTACTCCTCTGGTGGCCAAAGCTCTAAGAAATACAAGATCTGGACTCACCAGCATCTTCCTCGTTTCCTTCACTGCATTTCCCTGTGTGTGAATAGCTCTCCCTTGTGCCTAAAGTGTTGACAGCAGGGGACAGTAGCCCACTGTGTTCATCTCTTACAGAGAGACTTGAGAAGAAACAACCTGTGAGAATGAGTATTGCCTCCCCCAGGCCCCAGGCTGTTTGTGCCCTGTGTTACACTGCTGGATAGTTACGGTGTTGCACAGGCACACAAATGTGCTGAGTTTTTATTAATACAAATTAAAATGCTTAGGTCCTATCGCAGTTAGGCAGCAACTGAAAAAAAGTTGAGGATCTACACTTCTCTGTGCCTCAGAAAGGAAAGAACATGGACATCGTTCCTAGATTTATGTATATTAAGAAAAGCTACCTGGTGTCATAATATTGTTTGGTTTTAAATGATATATGAAGATTATAAACACATCTGTATGAGTTGTACACAAAACTTCAGACTCTGCTTAACAATTTCTGCAGGTAAAGGACTGATTTCTTATTGATGATCCTTCAAAGATATGACATTATATTTATCACTTCTCAAAGCTTCTACTGGTCCTTTTGTATAGTGTGCCCTTATTTATGGATGAATACCCACACCAAATTGATTAATCATGTCCTCCTGTTAGAGCTTTGGGAAGTTCATTTTGTCCTACAGAGTGGCCGTCAGCAGAGCCTGGGCATGTTATTGAGTCTATTCCATCACACAGTGAAGAGTCTGAGATACTTCTATCTGCCATCTTGACAGCATTCAATCACCCTGAAAAATTGATTAGAGCACACCCTTTTTTTCCCCCCAGCGGTTTCTCTAGTGAAGACCCTTTCATTACTTTGATACTAATAAATTGAACTGTATCAGGAAATGTTCAGGGATCTGAATTATGATTACCCCTAGGGTAAAATTGTGAAAATTGTCTTTGCTGTGGTCCAGCAGAGTGTTCTGCTGAACACCCTCCTTAGGCACTTCTGGGGAATTAGTATAAGCTAGGCACTGTTTGTTACAGGCAGTTTAGCTACATCCACCTTGATCTGAATGTGAGATTTCCAATAGTACAGATGAAAGCTATAATGTCTCAAGTGCATTTAATTTACTGTACAGCAGCAGCTCCCCATTCCAGAGAATGCAATGCTCGTATAGAAGCTCCACCACATGCTGTTTGTTTTATGTACCAATGAAAGGCATTTCTCGGTGTGTCTTTTGGATGAGAAGAAGCTCTTTCATCTTTGATGACATTACTGAAAACTAGAAAGAAGAGCTGGGTATCAAAATGATGCAAAATTACACAGTACAGAACATGGTATGAACTTACAGCACTTATATTACGCTAACATTTTTAGTGCATTCAGCAGTGTATTGAAACCATAAGGTTAGAACTCTTTTCAGGGGCACGTGTTGCCAGTATGCTACCAAAAACCATCTGCAAAAGTTGCTTCCCACTGAAGGATATCTCTCCCAAGTGTTTATTTCTCATTATCACAAATTTCATCATTTCTGATAGGAACTGTGATTGTCTCAGAAGGCAAACAATTCTGCTGTCAAATACTATTGATCTGACTAGTGCATGGATTTGGTTTTCTGTCAGCTAAGAAAGAGCTACCTCGTGCATCAGGGATCAACTGCATAACTAAAGAGGTAAGGGATACATTGTGAGGAAAAATAGATTTAGATAATTTCTAATTAGTATTCATAGCAACATGTGAAAATGTTCGGGTGGTTTACAGCAATGCACACATGAGCAGACACCAGCTGATCTGCCAGGCAAGACCTCGTCCCAGACTGCCCATAATTAACTGCCTGGGTACCTAGGTCATTGATGGGGGGCTGCCCAGCCGGAGCTCCTTGCTGTCCACAGCAGAGCAGGGCTGGGAAACTGGGCTGGGGAGGATGGGGAAGGGCAGCGAGTGGGTGTTAGCTACCAGTCTGTGGGAGGAGTGGTGAGAAGATGGGGGGAGGCACAAATCTGGTGTTCTTTCTGTCAGTTCTTGGATTTATTCTCCTTCTCACACAGACCTGGCACTACAGCAGGGGTCACTGGTACCCAAGGAAATTGTATGTGAGAGCCCTGAACTAAGGCATGCCCAGGCAGCCAGGGCCCTGTGCAGAAAGCTTTCCTTCTTCTCTTTCTTCCTCACTGCACACCCGTGTAACCTCTTTCAATTTTTATTGGGTTTTTTTTGCTACTTGCAATTTATATTTTATTTCATGGTCAAGGTTATTTAACTCCATTACATCTCACAGGTATTGTATCTTCTCATACCTTTTTCTGCAGAATTGAAAACTTGCTCCCTATGGTTTGGTTCTTTCCCAAGTGCAAATGCTCAACCGCATCAGATGTCACTTTTCAATACTTTCTTACCAAACCAAGCACCTCCGCTGCCTTAAGGCTCACATTGTTAAAGCTTACTCACGGTCTCCAGACCTCAGAAGTGGGCATGATGAACTTGTAGTGGTGTTATCAATTCCATACATTGACACCAGATCAATTTTTTTTTTTTCATTCTCCTTTTACATTTCAGGAGTGCACATTATTTTCTCTTGCCAGAGCATTAACCTGAGAGGTCTGTTGAGAATCAGTGATGATTCCTCTATGTCTTTTTTTTTTTCTGGTTAGTCACAGCTTTTCACAATTCTCTTATCATGTATATATCAACTGCACAATTTATTTCCAAAGACATCACCTTATATTTGGTTGCATTAAAATAATTTTATTGGATTGTCAGTCTACCACAGTATCTATCATTATTATTATTTTTGCCTTCAGATTTGAAGAATTCAGTGAAAAATAAGTTCTTCTATGTAATTTCATGTATATATATACAAATGTACATACAAATACAGACACACTCACATACTCTTCCCTGTCCCTTTAGCTATTTGGTTACCTTTGCTTAATTGTTTAAAAAGTGTTGATTCTCATTAATAATCATTTAAATATGATGGGTTTCATTCTTGTTATCAGTTACTATTTAATGGTTGATAACGATCATGTGGTTTTTTCATCTGGATGTTTCAACATAAAATTCAGAAAGCTGTAATATGTCTTGTTTGTTCAGTCTGTTTTCTAAAACAGCAGAATGCTTCAAAGTCAGCAGGGCATGAAAAATAACAGCTCAAGATTTGTGGAACCTTGACATGACGTCAAATAGCCAAGATGTTTTTATTACTCAGTCATAAGGCTCACTTGAACACTAAATGTCCCAGAGAGTAGTGCTGTGTGACCTCTTCATATTGGTGCTCATGGAGAATGTTTCATTTAACTTCTTCAGATCATTTACTTTCCTGATTTGTGACAGACTAATGGAAATTTGGAGATTAATTCAGAAGCAGACTCATTTGCTTGAGTGAATATGAACTTGGATGAAAACAGTTCAAGAGTATCTCATTAGATTTAAAATGTGTTTTTCAATTAACAAAATGTGCTTGTAATGTAGGATGTGTCTAGTGAACAATCCATCTAATGAGCTGGTGGCCATCTTGAGAAATTCTTTTATTACTTGATTTACTGAATAGAAGTCTTAATTTTTCACTGTCTGCTTCCCTTTCCTTTTTCTCCAAACTGTTTGACAGTTCCACATCTGAAACGGTTTCTTACTATGTTAATATCTACCATTGCCTTTATCATTGAATAATAAGAAAGTTAATTGAAAATGAAACAATAAATTTGAGAGATCAGTGCCACACTTGGGAAAATGCAACCTACCAGGCAATTCACTAAAGCAGACCAGCAAAAACCATTTAAGTGTGAGGAGGAATTCAAGCACTTCTACTCCAAGTTATTGGAACATTTGAGCCCACAGAGGGGCTTCCGTATCACAACCTGGAATGCCTAATTTTGGGAAGGCTGTCTAGCCTAGAAAAACCCTTTGGATGGTGTGGAAAGAGGATAAGGCTCTTCAGAATGGCGTGTGCCAGTGCTGTCTTACGGAGACACCTGACCCAGCCAGTAAGAATAACTGAGAACACACAACTAGCATAAAACGTGGCATAGCCTTTGCACTGCTCACTACAAGACAGAGGCTTCTCTCCAGTCATGATTTTCTGCTCCTCTTCTTTTACAGGTGTCCATGTCCTTTTTTTTTTTTTTGAGCACTTTGACTACCCTACCTCTTTTCTTTCTTTCTGATGAGTACAAAATGAAAACATGTTGCCACTGCTTTGATTTTCACAGTAACTTGGTACTGGGAGGTAGGAGGTAAAAGATAGTGGTCCAGTTCCCACTGTTACTAGGGAGCTTCTTATGTGAGAGATCCATGTGTCATGGTTTCTACCACGGTTCTCACCATGGATATATTCACAGAAAATTTCACTCATTGCAAAGCGCTACGAAAGGAGGACAGGAACATCTGCCATCTGTGGACACTTTTGTCTATGGCAATGAATCACTCCCAGTGCTGTCACCTCCCAGTTTTTCTTCTGGAATCTTAAATCCTCTTGTGGATTTGTCACTAACCATGCTGAAGGCCTCATTCACAGCAGGCAGAATGCTAAAAGTGGTCTGTCACAATTGTATTATGTGGCCATTGTTTTTATTTTCCTAAATCAATTCCTGTTTTCTGCTAAGTTACAAAAGATCATGCTTGTTACCTTGTTAGTATTTGATCAGCTTTATGGCTATATGACATATGATGTATCTACCTAGCATCCTTAAATTCAAGACATAAACTTCATTATATGATACTGCCGTGGTCTCTGCAAGAAGGCCATGCATTGTAAGAAGGCAGAAATCTCACCATTGAGCTTGCCATTAATATGATCTGTCTGAGAGATATTGAGTTTGGTCTGAAATCGGTGCTTCATCAAGATGAAAGATTTATTTTCTGTCTCATTTTAAAAAGAAAAGTGTTTGTGATTCAAGCCACTGAATTTCAGATCCTCTATAGACCTTAAAAATTGTTCATCTGTTCCACATTCTTCCACATAAATCATAATTTGCTCTTTAGTTAAGGCAGAGTTTTCAAACAGTGATATACAGGGTTGGCAGGAAGTCAGACACAAGAAATTGAGTGGACTCTCCTCTGCAGCTAAATTTACATTTACAGAGTCTTGTTCTGCATTTATTACAAGGTATAACAAACCACAGCACATTTAAAAAAACTCTTAAGAAAATTTCCTGTAACTTGATTTTTAAATATTGTTTGCTTGCATGAGATATAATATCAGTTTGGGTTGAAGCAATATTTTAACAAGATAATGTCATGGTCTACAGATTTATTCAGTTAATGTTCATTGAACTTCAGTAATCCCAGTTATTCACATATTATATTCCACCTATTTCTGAGAAAAATAATTTATCTGAGAACGTAATTTCAGCATCATACACTAAAATTAGTATGTAATGGCCAAATCCTGTTGACCTTACTCAAAGCAAAACATTAGGCTAAGGACACATAAGAGTATAAGATATATTCTACCAGCCTGGGACAACTAATCTACAAAGGTGAAGACGTGATTTTAAAGAGCAAACATCACATTTGGAAAATGAGTCACCTAGTCATGCAGATGGATGAATAAGTAATTCAGGCACAGACCACCAAACCCTTCCAGATCAGCAAGCTGCTTGTTCCTTCCTTGAGCCTACTTATTGCAGGAGTAAAGATCTAAATCTCTTCTCATCCTTCCTTGCTTATAGTACCTATCGCTAATCTGGATGCTGTTAGTTACTACAGCCAGCCATTTAGTTATTTACTGGCCTACTTCAGTTTATTTCCTGATCTTTTTAGCTATTTGTCAGTCATGTAACAACAATTTAGTCACAGAGCCTGAGGACTATTAAATAACACACCTCCTCCCTCGGTCTATTATTCACTCTCTTTTAAAAAGACGGAAATAATATCTGAACTATTTAGTTACTATAGAACTATTTGTCCAATATATGTAGATATATTTTTTCAATTATCATTTGTCCTTTAGTTTAAGACAGCTACGTAGACCAGTTAAGCTGAGCTTCAAGTCTGAACATAAACCATAGAAATTAGTCCTAAAAGCCACTTAGCTTTGTATTTTGCATTTGACAAAAAGCAACAGTTGCTGCTGAGAGAAACCTGTAAGAGAAGAAAAATAAAAATTCCAGCTATAGCCTGTTTGTGCTTGAGGGAGTTCCTGATCCAAATCTTAACTCTCATAAAACTTGATATATTTGTATTACACAAAATTGTGAAAACGTTTCTATGAACTCATATAAACTTATTTTATCACAGCTTCTTGACACAAGCTTTTCCGCAGTCTAACTATGTGTTGTCTAAATAATTGTTTTCTTTTGTTTGTTTTCAACCTGCCATCTACTTGACTTTTAGTTCTGTACTGGAATAGACAGTGAATGATCGTTATCTGTTCACCCTCTTCATCCCATTTCTGGCTTCAGAGACCTCTGCAAGGCCTTCTCTAACTAAAGAGAATAATAGCAAAAAGTGTTTCTAATAAAATGGAATTAATTTTAGAAAAAACATAAGTGCTTAAAGTGACTATGAGTCATGGTATTAAGAAACCCAGGTAAGCTGATCTCTCCTTGTAAATGACTTTTTTTCACCTTTTCTTGCATTTTTTAACTTGCTGACATTTTGCTGAATGAGACTAACTGCTGTCGTTTGTATGATGTTAAGCTGAAACTTCAGCAAAATTGCTTCTGTTGGAGTATTGTATGGCTATGTGCACTTTTTTCCTGTCTTTTTGCAGAAGAGTGCTCTTGGAATTCTAATAGCCAGAAGAAATCAGAGACTAATTTTTCTATTATAGATTAGACTTCCATATTAACAGAGTGTCCTTCACGCCATGCTAGAGCCTGGGATTGCCACTAAATATTACAAAACATGTAATCTGCTATCAAAAATAGCTCCTGCAGCTGCACAGATTTATGTTGGAGGTCTCTCATTCTAATCTAATGCTTGTAAGAACTGATGTTGCCTCAGAGACCCTGGTAGGACTGCAGGCTCTTACAGTGCAAATATAAGAGTTGTTCTGAGTTTATAGAAATGTGTCTGTTCCCTGTATCAAACATTATTTTAAATACAGGCTAATTTTTCTGAATACCATAGTAGGTCTGCAGAAATTCATATGTGTGAATAGTCCAAAATTCTATTGCTTTGGGCTATTTCCTTGAACGTAATCTATCTTTTTATCAAAAGCTCAAAGATTTACTTTATAGGTCTTTAACTTTTAAGAACACAGATACAGTACTGTTCTTCATGTGCACATTCAAATCTTGGGAATATAAAAAATTAGATGTGTCAATTTAAAACTAACTATTGAAATGGTTAACTTTTAAAGTTCTTAAGGGTGGTGTTTAGCATAAGGACTGTTTTCTACTTCTCTTGTACTCTGTGTTTAGGCAGTCATTGATCCGTGCAGTTTCACTGCTGGGCAGAAAGGGGTGACAGACCTTTCTGCAGAAAGAGTAGCTGAAGACAGGCAGCTAGCAGAAGATGCAGAACGAAGGGGATACATTCAGCAAAATATTAATCCAAATTATCTTCACCACCATGTAGGCAATATATGAATCCCAATTCAAAAAATTAAGGTTGTTCTCAAGCCACTAAACTCTGCCCTCTTTCTTCTCTTTCAGCAGGTTTCAGTAACAGGATTCTGAATGACCTCCAGTAAGAAAGGCAATACAGGGGCACATGTCTGTCCTTTTAACTAAAACTGTGTTTGAGGCTCAGTGGGGAGTTAAACATTTATACTCTTAAATTAAACTCAGGAAAACACAAAATAGGTGCTGCCATTCAAAATTTTCATCACAAGTTAATTTGCTGCAGGCAGCTGTTTAAAGTCCACTGTTGACAAATACTTAAACTGCAACCAATGAGCAAAGGCTGAGATCCTCATTAAAACCTCATCTTGATGTAGGTAAGCTCTTTTTTGAACTAAGTGGGGAAGCTTTGATTTTTGACTGTGAAATTGCAAAGAAAGTCAGACCTGTTTTTCACTTTAAGAAAGCCCCTCAACTCTCAGAAATGAAACCTGTGATACTTGAAAAGTATATGAAAGGATATAGGTGACAGCTCCTTATTCTATTAGGTGTTTGGAATTAATCTACTTTTCTCAATGCTTTGCTGTGCCATGGAAGAAGTCAGTCTTCTTTATGTTTTCTTACGTAAGGAAACACCCTTAAAATATTTGCAATTTGGAATGGGCTTAAAGAGGTTTTGCAAGTTTGACTTCTTGTCTGCCATCTTTTAAGCCCCCAGCCAAGGAGCATAAACCTACTTTTCCAGTAGAGGTCTTTTTGCCTTTACTCTCTGCTTACTCATCACCAATGTCCACTCACCTTGGTAGGGGACAGGGTATGGATGATATTCTGGAACCGAACTTTGCTACAACAACAACCTTGAGTTTTCCACCAGTCAGTTCACATGCTCGTAGGTTTTTTTTCACCACTATATAATACAACCAGTAGCTCCAGGGTGCTCCCTCCTACCCAACCCTGACTTTACTTATTAACCATGGCAGAGATCAAAACACTGATCTTTGGGCTCCATCTTGTGATCTCCCAGATGTGACTACCAAAGATTAAATGAGGGAATCCTCAATCCTGATTCCAGGATTTTGATCTTTCTGCCTAAAGAGGAAACGGAAAAAAAAACAGCCAGTTAATTCTTTAGGTCAAAATACTGACTTTAGAAGAAGCAACGGAGTTGAAAAAGCATAACTAAGTTTAAAAAAGGTTAGGCTTAGAAGTGTGAATTAAATTATCCAAGAGAAAACAAGCAAACTAAAAAATGCTGCAAGGAAGCTGGTGGACAATTTGGGGGTTATCATCTGAGTTTAAGGAGGTCATTTTGGTTAAGCATCAACGCTAGAATGCATAAAATAGGACACAAAGTTGCCTTCTTTGTCAAATACATTCACAAAGAGAACTATTGAAAAGTGTACCCTGAATTTACGTTACTGCATAGCATGGCAATATTATTTTTTTTAGTCTGAACATTTGTCCTTCACATTCCCGTGAAAACAACTCTGATACCAGAACTGACTACACAGGTAGCTCTTGGTTTCTAGCAGGCAAAAAATAAACAAATCAAGCATTTAACGTCAGTTTCTGCTTTGTGCGAACATACTGTGGCTAAAAAGATTTGGAAATCATCTGCACTTTTAAAGCTTGAGTGAGTCCCAGTGCATAAAGCTGATAGCGTAAGCTGGGCCCCTGGAAAGTACTTCACTTTCAGATTTCAGAACAGTTACTGCCACTGGTAAAGTACAGAACTGTGGAAGATAATCTCCTCAACAGACAAAAGGTCAGACTATAAAACTTTTTCTTGCCATTTTCCAGAAGAAATTCATCCTATTATCTCATGAAATGTAAAAAATCTCTGTGGGCAATATTGCTTCCCTGAATTTTTAGAGTTGATTTATTAGTTATTCATTTTCTTATGTTGATGGAGTATAGAACTAAAAACATTTTAAATCTTTTGATCTCCAGTCAACACAGCGCATGTGAAAAATGTTACCTCTTGGATATTTTATATATTTAGACTGTTGTAATAACTACCAGAAAACCAGTGCCCTGAAATGGTGAATGGAGCTGCCATTTGCCATGTGAGCGTATTCATTGCGCTGCTTTCGTGGCACAGTTATACGTGGAACAAAGTACACAGGGGTCTGATCGATGATTATTAGTTTGGCCAGTCTTGCTATCTTAAGTGCAATGACTAATGTTAGTGCACAGAGAGGTTTCAAAATAAGAGGTAACATATTGCTGAATTTTGAATATGTAGACTAAGTGTTGCTAATATTGTCAGAACATACTATATTATAAAATAAAGTGATGTCTCAAAATGGAAAAAAGTAATAAGGAAGAAAAAAAAAGAAAGTAAATTACAGTTATTTCTAAAAATGAGTATTTTGAACGTTAAAAACATAGTCTATATGTGTCTACAAATCTAATTTAAAAGTAAAATTTACCATAAGTGGGAAATTATTTATAGTGTGGCATGTAATTAGAAGATGAAGGTATGTATTTTGTCAACAATTATCTCTTCTTTCTTTCAGATGAAAGTGTTCATTATTTTGGGAATTTCAGCAGCTATAGCCTTCACAGCTGTTTTCTTTTCTTTCCTTCAGATGGGCAAAGATATCCTCTTTGGTAAGTGACAGGAAAAAATACACGTTATTTTCTTTTGTTGATGATTACTGTTAAGCTGAAAATACACTGGCACTGCAGACACTTTAGCAACGGCAGTTTAGCTTAATCTCTTTTTATGTGCAAAATACACTATCTGACTTCTGTGAGAATTATTCCATGAGTGTTTTCTCTTAAAATGCAGCTTCATAAATTCACAAAGGAAAACTTTGTGTGTGTAATGTTTCTCAATTATGTATTCTTTGACTAGGAGTGATTTTACAGTCTTAGTGACATCCATATGTCAGAAGACATGTTTATAGGCACAATTGCTAGATCTCTTTCCCAGGCTGTCAATCACAATGTTTAGTCGTCCTGGACTAGAGTCAGTTGTCACGGGATGTCCCACCTGGCAGCCTTGCTGCTGGCCCACAAGGGTGACCTCTCCTGTGGTCCATTCTCTGCTGGCACCCTGTGGATACCAGGGAGATTTTAGACCCCCTCAGATTGCAGTAGTGTCTACATTCAAACACTGTAATCTTGCCATTTTAAACATCAGAGCTATTTTATTTGCATCTGTTCAGTCAGAATCAGTTAGATCTAATAGACTAGGTACAGAGCAGATTACTAGGTACAGAGCAGTGCATTTTAAGAGACTTCTGCAGAGAGTGATTTTATATTGAAGTAGGGCAGAGATGATGAAGCAATAGGAATTCATTCTTTGCATTCTGTTAATTAATTATATAGCTGTAGATTTGAGTCAGAAGGGAAAGTCCTTAGAAACCTTTTCACTTGAATTTAGTGTAGAATCACAAATAAAATAAAATTATATACAAAGTAAAGTAAACAGAAAACCTGATCCAACCCCTATGCCCCTACTTCAGATGGGCAATCTTTTTGTGGACTGCCACTGGGAAGAAGGGGATCAGTTTTATTTGTGATAGTGGATCCTCTACTTGGAGCTTCCATATTAATTGTTTGCAAAAACATGGTCTAAAATGAGGTTATATTGTATGTCAATTAATGCAAAATGAATTCTACATGGACCATAAATAAATGGAATAGATAGACTGCATATGATTCTTTTTTATAGTAAGTGTCCTTTGGTCTGATGGGAGCAGTACAAAATAATGTTTACTACTACAAGAACCACATATTTTAAAACACTATGTACTTCTCAGAAGAAAAGGAAGAGTAACAATGGAATTCAGGTATATTAAGGGTATCTTCTCTTCTAGATCAGACTCTGAATCAATACCAAATGATGAGCAATACTTTGAGCATAATATATTTCTCAGAGGTAGAGTTCCTAAAAGTAATTAAAAATCATGCAATATTAAATTCTAATACAATTAGCTCTTGTATGGCCTATATAGATCTTTAAATGTTAAATAAAATAGAATCAAAACAATTTTCAGATGAAACAGAAATCTGAATGATAATATTAAATGAATCACAAGATATTTTATCATATATAGGTGAAAATAGAAATAACTACTGCTCTATTTAAAGCCTGAGAAGATCTTTAGTCAAGTGAAGTAGGATTTTGCCTAGGAAAGATTGCTCTTCATCACACTTTATCTTCCCTTTTTCTGAGCACCCTATTCAAAAGTAGATCACAGAAACAGCACAACAAGGACGACAGTTAAAATATGTCACCTAAAATTACAGTGTACTTAAATGATGAGCAATTGTACATAAATGATTGTTGGCAAACTATTATTATTATAATTCATTTTCTAAGAAAAAATGGGTGATCTCACAAAATATAAATGGAAATTAAACCACTGGCTTTTAAACATAAGTGATTCATTTAATATAAAGCTAGATCTATGTTCCGTGATAGCACTATAAAAAATAGCAGAGCTGAAGTATTATCAGGTTCACATATGTCTTTCCATCAAACTTGAGTGTAGAGATGATAATAGTGGTTTCTTGCGTTGATCATATCCCAGAAGGTCTTAAAGTTTGTTAAGTATGCCTGAATACAGGCTTGAATTCTTCATGTGTCTCAGGCTAGCTCATACTGCCTGTGAGCAAGGCTCTAATTTCTCTTATCAATCCAAGGACAGTTTAATGCAAAATACATATGAAGCCTAAGGAGCATAATCATATTCACAGAAAACAACACATTTCAAATAGACCTGTTATGTTTGGTACTACGTAATGTGCACAGCTGGATTTATACTGGAAGAAACACAAGGAAAGTCTAACACTTCAAGCTTTAAAACTTAGGGAAGAATCGATTTACTACCCCTACCTTATCTTTCAGAAAGGCCAGAAGCCACATTAGTTTCAGGAACATTAAAATATGGAGATCCTTTTAATGAGGAAAAATTACGTATAGCTTAATATTACAAACCTGTATATTTTGTAAATGTAAATATTTGAATAAGTATGTTACTGAATAGCATATTCATCTTTCTTTTTTTTTATTTTTTCCCTGTTCAGAAGAAACTGAAGATAACTGCATTACTGAGGCTATCCAGAAGAGCTCTAATCTGGTGGACTATGCTGCACGTTATACACTGAAAAGGTAAAAAAAAATAAAATAGTGAAGGATCTATTCAGCAGAAAGCTGAGAGAGAACTTTGAGATCAACTGGTTTCTTTGAGAAAACATATAACGATAGATTGTCTTCATGATCGTCTGAACCAAGATAACCTTGTGCAGTATCACTGCGTGAGTTGCTCTCTTAAAATGTGTGAAAAATAAGACCTATGAAAATATATAGGAATGTTTTTCTGATTGAAGTAACACACCGCATTTCATTATCATGTTGCTCAAAAATTGTAATTTTATGGACGTTACATGTTTTTTCCAGTGCAGAGTGAGATGGGAACAATTCCTATGTTAAAACCCTGTTGCCTTAAAAGGGACTGTTGAAGTGAGTTTCACATTTCCCCTTCCATGTAAAGCAGAAGTAATGAAAAGGATAAGGGAAAGGAAATAAAACATTTATCTTGAACTGTGGGTCATGAACAACTTTGTGGAAAGCTCCTTTGTGCTTGAGTTATGGTATGAGAGTGATCCCTTTCTAGGAATGATGAAAGTGATTCAGATGACTAGCCATGAGTCAAAAAAATTCAACCAATTTCTGTGTAGCTCTGACTACATTTCTGTGCTACAGAAAATTAATTTCTCTCCAATATTTGGAACACATCCAGCCAAGTTTTACAGGGTGCAATCAACACCTTTTTGCTTAGACTTTCCTAAAGGACTTACCTCTCTGTTTTGTAAACAAGTCGCCATTTGCAGAGCTCCGGGAGAGACGACTGTTTATATGGATAGAACCTGTCAAGAACTGTGGCTGCTCAGTACGTAGAGACTGAGGTCACTTTGATTTTGTAGGGGCAGTACTTTGGTGACAATCCTGAGACATTAAAATACGAAAATGTAGATCTCAACCTTTCAGTGGATCAGCTGCCTTATGTACCAAATGGAGATATTGATATTTAACTCTCTCATAGGATATTGTAACAATTATGTGGTCAATATTTGCTCAATGTCTTAAAGATGATAAATGCTAAAAGATAAATGCTTAAAGATTATTAAGTTGAGTTAAAGACTCCATTAGGAATAAAACTGAGACCACTTGCTCACCCCAAATAAATCACCAGACTGCTAAGCTTTCTTCAAAAGATTTCATATGTGTATATATAGGCTCTAAAGAGCAGTACTGTTAAAAAGTCCTATTATTGGGTTCCCTTTAAAAGCCTTTTATAAGGAGTGCAGTCACAGCATGGCTGGGGCTGAAAGGGACCTCTGGAGGTCTTCTGGTTATTTCTCTTCTGCTCCCCTCTCATCCCTTCCTCTACCCTCCCTTCTCTTCACCCTTCTTTCTTCCCTTTCCCTTTCCCTTCCATCTTTTAACAACAGCAGTTGAAAATTAAGTCCGTGATTTAAAGCTGTGAAGTATATGATTTAATAGTCACTGTTGTTAACCATTGGATCTTTCTTAGGCAGAATATTGCTAGTAACAGCACTCTGAGAACTGGTCACGTCTTTTGCCTAAGTTTGGGGTTAACCCTGTAAGCATCCAAGGGCTTTCCGGGGAGCATTGAAAAATGTGCGTTAGCATCACCACCAAGGCACATACTTTCCTATTTTGGGTAATCAGAGCCACAAGTGTCTGACATCTGCATTAGGAGCCTGAGTCTCATAAGGCTATCACTTGCTTTTATATTAACTGGTATAAAATACTTGGTCTTTCAATTTACAAATTATCATTACCAGAACTGAACATTGTATTTCTATTGTGTGCTTTTATATAACTCAATTCATTGTGGCGCAATTAAGTAAGCCAGTGTGAATTATAAATATCATTAAGAGACTTCTTCCTGTTATAATATAGGCTTGCAAATGCACTCTACACCTGCCTCATAGACATTAGTCCTTGGCCATTTGCAAAGTACAGAGAACTGAATTATTGTCTAATCTGATCATTATATTGAGGAGTGAATGTGTTTGAAGCCTTAATTAAATAGTTCTGCATTTTCATGTCAGTTTAAAGCTGCTAAGGTTTCTTTTCTTTGTAACTTTCAGAATTCTGTAGGCTTGAATTAAAGCTTTGGTCAGCACAAAGGCTAAAAAAAAGAAAGGAATGCATGTGACTACATATTTGAGCTTCTGGAAGTTATGGAGGTCGCCATACTGTGAAAACTCACTTTAATTTGGCTTACAAGTAATTAAAGGAATTTACAGTCCAATAGTATGAGCTCAGTGCTGTCTTTGAGACTGAAAAGCCAGCTCTGAGATGAAAAGGCAGCTCCTTTTTCAGGTTAGAATGGCAAAACTCCTAGTTGTTCTATGTAAATAGTCCAACCTGATGATTGCTGAATTCATTATCTAGGAACTGCAAACTGAGTCAAAGTAACTGCATTTCTTCTGACACCTCAGTTTGGCCTTGAATTGTGATTAAAATGGACAATGACATTTCTTCACCTCAGCTGTTTAATATCATGACTTAAAATCTTGAGTTGTTGCTTGTATCGTCACTGCTGGGGCAATTGACCATCAACTAACTCACTAAGCATATTGTCTGAAATTGTTTTATTATTCTAGTTATTAAAACATGTAAGGACTTTCTAGGAAAATCCTACTTCTTTGAAATTACTTCCCAGGTTTTAAGGTCACATGGGTCCCAGTATGGTCCTCATAGTTTGCTGTGCTGTTTGTGATTGTCTCCCCTTGCTGAGTGCTTCTCATGACTGTTTGCTTGCACATGCCTGTTATTCCGGTGTGCACTCTTAAGAGTAGGTGTGCATGCTTGTCACTAAAATATAAACATTCATAATAGTATTGACATAGCATAGATGGAGCACAATAGCATCATCATTAAAATGTACTATTTGCATTACAGTGGCAATGCCAATGGGAATCTAGGCAGCTTGGCTAGGACTCTCAGAGCCATATGTCACCTGTGAGGTTATGACACCCAGTGGTACATTCAAGTATGCTGCTAATTTACTACGAGGTGCATTATAACATACATTTTGAACGTGGTCGTTGGCTTGCAAGAGGAAACTCTACTTCCAATAAATCTCGTTGTAATAACAAGCAGTTCAAATTACGAAACTTGTACTAGCTTTAACCAGTGAGTCTCAGCGCTGCTGGGACGGCTTCTGATTCTTACTGTACATTTATTTTTATCTTTTTATATTCTGCCAAGCCTCTGGTTTTTTCAGAGTTTTAAGTTGTAGAAGAAACTAAAGAGAACTCCAGACCAGGCAAGCAGAGTCTCTTAGGCCCATGTTGCACACCTGCTGATCGAATATTTCTCCTGTTAGAACTTGGAAACTAACTGAAAAGGACTGCTGAATGAGTTATGCATAAGGCAGATGTGAATTATGGTGGTATTTCAGGTGGGGCTTCCTCCCTTGTGCTAGATATTTTGTTTGAGTGACTTTTAGATAAGACATATTTTTAGACTCCTATTTGGACTTACCCTAATGGATTGAAGGTAAGTACAATTCTAATATAAATACAAGAGGTTTTCTCAGCCTAATTAAAGAAAGAAATTATTGAAATTACTTAGTATATTTTAAAATATATTTTAGCTGAAGGCACAGTGTTCTTAACAGATTAAGAAGTATAGATGACAAGCCTAAAAAAAATTCAAGCCTTAACAGCAGATTAAAGATATCTCTCATCATCTTCATTCTGGTAAAATTACTTTTATTTAGTTTATACTACATTTGAACTAGATCATTTCATGTTTTTAAAGAATCTGAATTGTAAACCTGCCAATTTAAGGTTATTCTATGGGCCCCTATCTGTGCCAACTCAAAAGGCCCATCTACAGAAGGGACCATCTATGGAATCATCTGTATGCATAGGGAAGTGGAAAATAGTATTCAGTGTTCCATATAAGAAGTTATAGCTGCAGAAATGCACTGAGGATGATCAGTGCTGCTCTGGTCTTAAAGCAGACTATGTACACATTACAGGAAAGAAGAAATTATATTCTTTATCATTTTATAACTTTATCACCATGTTACTGTTTTGAGAGACCTCCTGAATGGTGACAAATATTGAGGGCAAATTCTGTTTAGAAATTTCTAAACAAGGTATTCTAAATATATATATTTTAAGGCAGAAAGAAGTCTCAAAGACTCAAAATATCTGAGGCTGAAATTGTGGCTTCTACTCTGAAGAATTTATTTTAATTGGGTTTGGGGGGTTTTCTGTTGTGTTTTTTGTTCTTGGGTTTTTTGAGGGGGCGGGTAATTATGATTTGTAACGAGATTCAGTAACTGAGAGTCTGGCAAACATGAAGAACCTTCTGTCCAAACACCATGGTCTGCACTAGGACTTATATTATTAAACAAGTATGAAGACAGTTTATATCTGATCTCATCTTCCTAACAGTGATACTGTCACAGATCATTCTATTTCAGCATTACAAAATATCAAGGTAGTTTGCAACTTAGCAATGAGAAAAAACAGCATCTTCTTCCAGAATCAGAGCTCTGCTTCAGGAGTGTGGCTAAGAACTAGAAGGGACTAGCATGTATATGTTGAGTAAGGGGGAGTGAAATGGGACGGGGTGGGACATGACACAACACACAAGAAATGTGGCAAACTAAAAACTGCTCTGATAATCTTACAGGATCTGTAAGATTAGACAAAAGATAGAAGATAAAATGTCTCAAAATGGAACATACCTCACCATTAAGGGTGGTCATTTTTTAGTTAGGTTTTTCTTTTGGGGTGTGGGCTGACACTTAATTCTTAGCTCCTAGCTGATTTGTACAGATGTTATTATTTAACTCATTTGTAAAAGCATGTTTCTCTGTTCATATAATATTTTTTTAATGATGCATGACTGATATTATCCTCATGTGGATATTAAATATTAAACCTAAGTACTTGGCATTTAGTTATATCATCTTTCTTTTCTTTTTAACTGGGGCACAGTTCAGGACTTTTAATTCTCCAGATTCTCAGAAAAATTCCTGTCTATGGAAAACCTGAAAAATATGGTGCTGAGGAGCATGGTAGCTCTTTTTCATAATTGCAAGAGTTCTCAAGCTCTGCACTTGAAAGGAAAAGAATAGTTTCTGTATAAAGAATAAATAAGCGGGCACAGGCTCTTTTAGATCAATTAGGGACAAATTTAGCATATAGGAAAACCATTGGAGTTGTATTTTCTTACTCAATGCTTTATATATAAGCATGTTTCCAATTTTGCACACTGAAATATAACTGTTTGCATTGCTGAAATCAAAAGTGCTGTATACATTTTAAACTTGTCTCATACTTTAAAAAAAAACTTAAGTGAATATGACAGCACAATGTTTTCATGAAAATTGCATGTCCAATTAAATCTGTGCTGCAGAGAAGCCCTCGGGGATGTCTGCAACCTATGACCATGTCTGAAAATTGCATAGACTGTCTTTTTTCTAAGCTGTAGGAGTTACTTTAGGAGACTTGAGACTTCCAACTAGAAAGGAAGTTCTTCCTGATGCACTTTTCTCAAGGCTCCTCTGCCAATAAAAGGACAGTGGTAAGATGGCCCATGCTGAGTAAAAAATAAATCTTGTAATGGATCACAGAACAGTTGAGAGACAACTGGAGACCATCTAAGCCAGTGCCGTGCTCAGAGCACTCAGCTGGTGCAGGTTGCTCAGCACACTGTCCATTTGGGGTTTGAATATCTCCAAAAATGGAGACTCCACAACTCTTCTGGGCAGCCTGTTGCGTTGTCTGACTACCCTCACAGTACAAAGGATTTTTCTTATGTTTAAGTGTTTAACTTTATGTTACAGAATTTATCCCATCAAACCTGAGCTCCTTAACGTTAGAGGTAAGGCCAGGCTGTAAACTAACATATATTGCCCTTTAACTGTCTAATGAAGTCCTACTAAACTAATCGCTGAAATTCCATGTATAACTAGTCAGTTCAAGGCAGGTACTTGGACAGTCTTTGAGAGGAGACATGTCTCTATCATCAACTGCAGATGGTGTCTAGATGGCTGTGGGCCAGTTATTACTCCTAGGTTCTAAGGCATTCGTGAATCCACCTGCAATGATAGAGATGGTCTTTGATATGAAACGTTATGTAAAGACAAAGCTTACTCACTGATATCACACAACCCTGTTGTGTGTGTCCTATGGAATAGCACTTTCCCTTTCTTTCCTGGTAGAACAAGGTCAGAAATTAGTCTTTCTCTGATTTCCAAGTATACCCTTCAATTAAAATATACTTCAAACTCAGAACACATCCAGCATAGACAAATACAGCTATGAATAAGTTCAAAGAGGTTATACGTTAAAAAAAAAAAAACAAACCACTTCTGTATTTTATCTCAATTATAGAAAGATCCAAGGAAGGGAAGTAGCAACTCCTACCTTGCTGCTGGCTTTCTCAAAATTTCCTGAACAAGAGAGTCAAGATATTTCCCAAGCAGCTGAACGAATGGAAATGTCAATTCAAGTGCTGAACCAAAAAGTTTGCCAGAAGCATAAACGTTCACTGCATCCAACTGGTAAATATAGTATATTGACATTGGCAAAACCCCCTGTTGATTTCTTGAATGTTGTCTTTTAGATTAAAGCCGGGTTAGCTTCACTTTTATTTTACCTTTGGCAGGAGTACATATCTTGTCTGTACCCTGGGGCCAGGATGCCCTCTCTTTTGTTCTTAAAAGCACCTCACATAGTCACAGTTTTACATTTTTCTTTGTTGGAGTGTGGGCTGTGTTCCTATAGTTGAGGAGAGCAGCACTTTGCTATTGGCATCCTCTGAACTCATATCTGTATATTTGTATTGCCTATAAATCAGTTTGCATATCAGCAGAGTTGCAAGCTTCTTGTTTAGAGTGAAATATCTGTCTTCCCCAGTACCTTGGGTTTAATGCTTCTGGGGCCTAGAGTCTACAGACAAAATAATACAATTTCTATCACTCTGTCATACTGGCACTTTGAAATATACTTCCTCTGGACATTGATGGCCTTACTAATATCCCTCTTTTAGGAAAATAGTTTCTTATTGCCAAGACTAATTTTATAATGCATTACTGTTACACATCTATTTCCACTTTATTTTCTGTTTCAGCTGTTTCTTATGTTAGATGTTGAAAGAAAGAGGGATCGTCCAGAAAGTTCAATGATGTATAATTGTCTTAAGTAAAATTCTTGTCGCTGTTAATTCAGGATAAATTTCAAGATAACTGGAAGACTCAAAAATTCAGAAGCATTAACTTTTTTCCCCCCTCAATTTAATTAGAACAGCATGAACTGGAGAATTGTAAATTGTATTCTCTGTCTTAGTATTATAACATGACAATGTTTTTCAAGATATGGAATCATTAGAGTGCTGTAGACAAACATGAAGGTCTACAGTTATCTTTTTTTTTTTCCCTTGAGCAAGCATTTAGCTTGCTAAAGTAATGGGACATTTGCAAAACTAAAAATGTATCTATATGTGTGTGTGTATACATTTATATATACACAGACACTCACACTCAGAGATACAATTATTTTTTCTGCTGGTGCAGTTTCAAAATAAATCAAATTATTAAAAAAAATCAAACGCCTAAATCATAGAACAAGTGCACAAAACTCTTGGTAATTTTCAAAACTGAAACAACTGTAATAGAAGATGAATAGATGCTGCACAGTCTATGTGTCTTGAAAAAGAGTAGTTTTACATGAGGTAAAGAACAACTAAATTGGCTTTAAAGAAAATACATGAATCAACACCTAGGCAACATGGATAACTGGGGAACTGGGCTCTGAGCGTAACTTTGAACCTGAACTAACATGGAAATACCCAAATGTGGAATGAGTAGCTAGTACATAAATGACAAGGTTACGTAGCCAGTCTAACAGCCCATTCTCCCTCCATTCTCACCCTTACCCTACGCAGGTTCTACCTGCTCAGCAGAACATTTCTTGAGCTGATTTCGCTCTTGAATCTTGTTTGTTTTTCTGGCTTACTTTTTTGGCTTGATTAATGGACTAAAGCAGCTTAGTTCAGGGTTGGAGGAGCAGAACGGATAGGTGGTGGGACTGGGTGACCTGCAGTAGCCAGTAGAGGGACAGGGGCAAGAGGGGCAAGAATTAGGTGCTGCCTCTACCATTTTCTTTCAGCATGTGATCATTACAGTCTATTTGAATGGCAAGAGATCTCTGAGTTCAGTAAGGATGTTGCTCCTCTTTCACGTGCACCCTACCTCCAACCTGCCATACATGATTCAACATACATGCATGGGTGAGAGGGGGAGCCAGTTCTCTGGAGCTTATGGAATAATGTTACTTTGTCCCTTATCAGCAGAATCCTGACTGGGAGAGGCATCTGGGATCATATTATAAAGATATTAATAACATGCTGTCTACTGTTATACAGCTCCCTAATTTTCCCCAGCTTCCAAATTCCAGCTAATAATTCTGAGCCTCTTCCACTCCACGCTTAATTACATAGTCAGCTCTAGTGTCTTTAAATTTCTGCATCTTTCCAGTCCCACATTTTTCCTCCTTGGTATATCCTTCTCTTCTTGAATGGCATTTTTTATACCTTTATTGTAAGCACAGGGACCAGACAAGCAAAATGACTACAATGCAGGGAAAGAAGGAAGCAGAGAGCAGATTAAAGAAAGAAAAAGGAGCAGTTCAACCTCAGTTCTTGACTATGGCTGGACTACTTCCTTCTCGTTCTGTATGCATGAGATAATAAAACCTGCTCCCTTTCACCCTCTATCTCCTCTAAGTCCCTGAGACTACCTCCTGCAGCACTTCTTACTCATGCTCTTTCCTAAGAAGAGGAGAGGGGATGCTGTGTTGTAGCTGACAATAATGCCTTTTCTCCTGTGGCAGCTGTACAGCAATAGACCAAATTGCTTGTTTGGGTTCTTCCTTTCAGATCTTTTACCAGCTGATCTGCTCACTATGATTGCTAACATTTCTGGATGCCTGCCTTATATGTTGCCACCAAAATGTCCAAGCAATTGCTTAGCTAATAAATACCGGCTCATCACTGGTGCCTGCAATAACAGGTATGTATGACAAGAATTGCACTCTGAAAAATTCTTCTTTCTTATTCTTTAAACTCAAGGAGATATGCTGACTTTTTCCTAGAAACAGGGGTGGGTGGGTGTGAGACCTCAATGAGATAACTTTGGTATCAATGTGTCTCTAAATGAGGGATCTCTGAAAGCTCCCAAGGGAAGGACCTATTCACCCAAACTTTGGTACACTAGTTTTTGTGGACAGGCTATCCCTGTGAAGACTTCTAATTTTATGTAAAGAACTTTAAATTTAGGGAGGACTGTTTCATTATATGTCTTTTTCTATAGAAATTAAACTGACAAATTCTAATCCAACAGTCATTTTTGATTGCATGAGATAAAATGATATTGAGCAGGAAAATATAATTATTTCATGACTGGCAATAAAAAAATCAAGTCAATTCTCATTTTTGTATTTTTTCACAACCTTAATATTTAGCAACCATGCATCTAAAAATTCTGGGTGGTATATTTATTTTTATATATCTATTTATATGAATATATGCTTATTTGCTATCTGAACAACTACTGTTATCTACTTGTTCCCTAAAATGTGGCTATCATTTCCTGCAAAACCCAACATAACAGAAGTAACTGCGTTTTCAGAATCCCCCAATACCATGAGGATGCAAAATTGCGAATGAGAGCCCTTTTGAGTATAACAATAAACGGTATTGGTACTCAGCAGCCTTAAGGTACATAGACATTAAGGTCACAAACTGCAAGGCAGGCTGTAGTGTTACAAGTGCAGGGCTACAGCACTGTAAATGGAAGGCCATTGGCGTGGCACAGGTTAAGGCACTCTGCAATGTGGTGAATCAACAGCAGGAAAATTCTGCAGTTTTACTATTCAATCAGTCTGATTTTACGAGATGAATCTGTTTTTCTACATCACAAGTCATTTGCAAGGAATCTGCCTGATAGACTCTTAGTTGAAAGGACACAACCTTATATGCGTCAAAGTTATAAATCTAACTATGTGGATATCCATAATTTCCCCCGGGCACTTGCAGAGTTGCTTGGAATCTGAGCTAACAGCTAGTATAACATTTGCACTGACAACTCCATCAGGGCTTGAACATGTTGGCCAAGATTCATGCAGCTGAACATAGGTACATGGTTGATGCTCTTAATTTGCAGGCATGGCTGCTGTAGTCTTTCTCTCCAGAGATGGAGAGAAATATATTCTGCTGTAGATAAGGTAAAACATCTTTTTCTCTTTAGTGGCTCTGGTAATACTAGGATGTGTTTAAGCATTGCAGTCTGATTTCTAAAGGTGGGTGGGGTAAATATGATCCATTGAGTCTGGTTAATCTTTAGCCACTGTGTTCAACTTTCTATAGTTTTATGCTTGCATCAAATCAATTTTTAAACCCATCACTCGGATTTGGTGGTATTTTAGACTCCTTGCTCTAAACATATGTAAAAGGTGCAAGGCAGCAAAAAAAAACCAAAACCAAAGACTTTGAAACAAGTGAGTCAGATCTTAACTTAGTCTAAAACTTTGCAAGCCTCTTGAAATACCTCAAGCTTTACTGAAATGCATCAGCTTAAAAAGCCCATTATACAATAATGTGAACAACATATTCTACGATGTAAGCCAGCTTCAAAGACTTTAAACATGAAATGATGTACCAGTCTGTACTTTTCCTTGCTTTACAGCTGCCACTTTCAGGCAGAAAACATATCAGGACTTATGTTGTATTTGTAGTTTTAGTCACTCTGTAGGAACGTGCAGCTGTGCTGTAGGTCAGTAAAAGCTGCATTTCATAGGTGAAATTTAAAATCAAAATTCATAGTGAAATTCTTTGTTTACCTATAAGAAAAATCTATTTAATTCTATTGAAAAGTGAGCATGGAATTTCTTTACAGATGTTTTACTTAATTGGTTCACATATTTGGGACAAATCAGGTAGATTACAAAGTATTTATTCCACAGCACTGACTTTGATTTAGTGTGAACTTCCTGGCACACACATGTAACAGAGTAACATAAACATGGCCTTATATGGAGAATATCAACATGACACCAGACATTCCCAGCAGTATCATTAACCACATTTCCTAGTAACAGATCTCAAGAGCTTTTACTTTTATTTCTGCTTGAAGGTATATGTGTGCACAATAAGAAAAATAAATTTACAGCATTATATTTTAATGATGAATAAGGGAGACAAGGCATGTCCAAATAGCTTTTTTTCCCCTATTTTTTATTCCAACAAACTAGCATTGATCTGTGCAATTTTTAGTGTTTAGTGCAGTGAGATGGATTCACAGGCAAAGGAATTACAGGTACTAAATGAATGGAATCTCACAGTGCAGTTACCCTCACCTAATATTATCTTTCTGAGGTAGTTATACGTCTGCTGCAAGGTTGAAGCTTTGGCTGTTCCTAATAGGATGTGATCACATGATGGCACTCAGAAGTTGTCGGTTTCTCTGGCTTGATGGGCAAGTGCTTAGATGACCAAATTATATTTTTATGCCTAATATTTGGACAGCTAGGACGAATTTTATCTGCAGCATTTCTATTTCTGTGTCATTAGCCACTTCATCAAGTAAGGAGCTGATGCTTAGGATCATAGAATGTGTTAGGATGGACAGGACATTTAAAGGTCACCTAGTCGAACTCCCCTGCAATGAGCAGGGACATCTTCAACTAGATCAGTTTCCTCAGAGCCCCATCCAAACTGACTTTGAATGTTTCCAGGGATGGCACATCTACCACCTCTCTGGGCAACTTGTTCCAGTGTTTCATCACCCTCGTTGTAAAAAATGTCTTCCTTCTATCTAGTCTAAATCTACCCTCTTTTAGTTTAAACCCATTCCTCTTGTCCTACTGTATCAGACCTGTGTATCAGACAAAAATGTTTGTCTCCATTTTCCTGTAGGCCCCCTTTAAGTATTCTCTGGTCTCCCCAGAGCTTTCTCTTCTCCAGGCTGAACAACCCCAACTCTCTCATCCTGTCCTTATAGGAGAGGTGCTTCATCCCTCTGATCATCTTTGTGGCCCTCCTCTGAACCCACTCCAACAGGTCCATGTCTTTCCTGGGCTGAGGGCTCCAGATCTGGATGCATACCCCAGGTGGGATCTCACCAGAGAGGAGCAGAGGGGCAGAATTACCTACCTCGACCTGCTGGCCACACTTTGATGCAGCCCAGGATACAGTTGGCTTTCTGGGCTGCAAGCACACATTGCAAGCTCATGTCCAGCTTTTCATCCACCAGTACCCCCCAAGTCCTTCTCAACAGGGTTGCTCTCAATAGTCTGAATGGCTTAATCTGAAGCTTTAATACTGTCAGTGAGGGATATCAATATGTCTTGCCTACTGGAAAGAATGAGCAATCCTGACTGAAAGCATTGACTAGAGATGTTTCCTTTAAGATAGCTGCTTCACTTCAATACAAGCTAAGTGTTCAGTTTAGTAGTTCAGAGCAATGTAAACCCTAACAAAATCCAATTATGAAATTGCTGTATGGCATTCATTCATATAGCTTGCTCTACCTGAAACTAGGCAGGGCATTAAAAAAACATCTAAACGACATAAATCTGGATAGCAAGCTGCATCTTAAAACTCCAAGTTTCTTCTACGGGAGCCAAAACAAAATCCAAATTGTGCAATTCTAGTATTTCACAAGTGAATGAAGAGTCCCACTTCCCATAAACAGAATGTGTAGTAATCAAGTCTGACTACTCTATAAAGCTATATGGTACTAAAATCTCATTATTTCAGCTGCCCTGAATAAAAACCTTTTTAACTCAAGCAAGATTCCAAGACATTAACATGTTTAATGTAATAATAAAAAGGCATGTGAGAAGGGTTTTACTAAAGTAGCATTCCAGTTATCTGCTAAAATATAAAAGCAATCAGGAGAAAAATCACTGGTTAAGCAGTTGAATTAACATTTCATTATTTTTAATTGAGTGAAATAGCACTACACTATGTGCAGTATTTTATGCAATTTCAATAAAGGCAAATCAACTGTAACTAATTTGTATGCTTTATTAAAGCATACTTCAACCTTCAAGTGTGAATTATTGTGGATAATTAAGTGCATTACTGTACCATATAGCTTGGCAAATTGAGCCACTTCAGTGTGCCGAAGATCAATGAAGTATTAATAAAATAATTGTTCCCTCTTTAGTGTCCCACTAGACATATAAATGTAAGTTTTAACACCATGTAGTTCTACTAACTGTCGGGGAATATTTCTAGTTCCTTGTGGCTTACTGTACAATTTTGATCTACTGGGTAACTTGCAAAAACTTCATTTCTTCTTTTTAATTTCTATGTATTTGGCAATTAAGAAATATATTGAACAGGCCATGTAAAAAATCCAAACAAGCAAACAAAAAACCCCGTAAAATATTCTGTTAGGAAAAATGCATTAGAAATGTTCACAATAGGAGGAAAATCAATCGGGTCAAGCCCAGGACTCACTGACTATACCAATTAAAAATATCACCAGGAATCATTTCCTGGCTCTCAAATCAAGTGTGACCTGACTGTTGCCATATTTTTATTCTTAGACTTTTATGCTTTTTACTCCCTTTCCCTCTTCCAAACAGGATGGCTGCAGGATGACAAATTGGCACGCGCTAATCCTACAATGTGCCCAGCCAAGTGTCATTCAGAGAAATGCCAGTTGGCTTGAGCCAAAAACACATGGCAGTTAGTGTTAGCAACTTAAGAACACAGTTAAATGCATACCAGTGTTTGGGCTTGTGTGTAGGCCCTCCCAAAGCTCTACCCAAGTAATTAGTATAGACGCAACCAGAGGGAGCTCAGCAACTTCAGCCATCGTTCCCCTTTCCCCAGTCCTTTCTCCTTGGATCTTGCTAAATGATTGCTTCTATATAACTAGTATCTGTTTTTCTTTTAAGCTTTCTTCTTCTTTATTCTAGGGTTACTTTATATTTTCCTAAATCTTGCTTTCCTAGCTATTGCTTTAAGTAAATCTTTTTTAAAATGCCAGCAAAGACACTTATGAGTATATCTGACTTTATAGGGAATGAGGACATTATAAGGAAATCACCATTGAGGCATGTATTTCAAAGAAGTCAATCTTACATTATAAACATAAGTGAAATAGTAATATATCATTAGTTATTTAATTTTTCCTTTTCAGTCAGTCTGACACCAGTGTACATGAAGATGAGTATTTGATGCCTTTTCAGAGATCATTACATGGGTATCTTATTACAATGATTATTGCCTCGTGGCTGATGATTTTTTTTATATTCAGAATTATACAGAAGTGTGTGGGGGGGTGTTTTGCTGTTATTGTTGTTTTTTGGATTTTATTTTTTTTCTTTTCCCAGAGATCATCCTAGATGGGGAGCATCCAACACTGCCTTGGCTAGGTGGCTTCCACCAGCGTATGAAGATGGACTAAGCCAACCTCGAGGATGGGATCCCAGTGTCCGATACAACGGAGTCCAGCTACCCTCGGTTAGAAAGCACACCACAAGATCACTTGACACACTTATACTGGGCTATAGCTGTACCTGCCACCACAGACCTGCATTTGCATCAGCAAATCAAATAGCAAAAGAAGGTGTTGAGCTCAGTTAAGGAGCCACTAGCTTTGCTAAAGCATAAGTTCAGTCAGCCAAATAGTGAGAGGTCCCCTGCACCTGGGCTGAGGTAAACCCAAGGAGCAGAGTAGGAGGGCACTGAGTGCCCAGGGCTGGGGGGCAGCTCTACCAAAAAGGACCATGGTGGAGAGCAGGCAGGACCTGAGCCAGCTGCATGCCTTGCTTGGCTTGCACCAGGCGCAGAACAGCCAGCAGAACCGGGGTGATGATTGCTCAGCCTAGAGAGGTGGACCTAATCACAGCCTTCCCATGCTGAACAGGCTGTTAGGGAGAAGAGAGAGGTCTTCACAAGGGTGCCCATTAACACAGCAAGAGGCAGTGGTCACAAGTTGCTTCAGGGGAAATTTTGCCTCGGTACAAGAAAAAAACCACACAGAGAACAATTGAATGTAAGGCTGCCTAGACAACTGCTGGATTGTCTCTCATCAGAAATAACCAAGATCTGGCTTGATGGGACTCTGAATAACCTAATCCCTGCTCTCAATAGAAAGCTGCACCATGTGGTCTCCAGAGTTTCCTTCCAGCCTAGGATTTACAGTGATTTTATGATTCTTTGTTTCAATAATGGTGCCTTGATTCAGGGAAGGAGGAGGGGAGAAACAGGGTTGGGTGTTAGCTAAAGAAATATAAAGCATATGGAGGTGCTACCATGTGTATGTATGTACATGTGTATACCTAGGTTAGCGTACCTTAACAGAACAAGTATTACTGTCAAATCATAACTTCTTTTTTAGATAGACCAAGCTAAGAAGGCATTGCAATATGTATTGATTTCAGCAGCTCATATACTTTAAAAATAGCACAGCTGCTCTAGAGGGGAGTTTGGACAAAAAATATTTGCATAGAGGACTGGATGAAAAATTCCCCAGTGCAGTGTGCAATGATTTGGGCTGGATTTACTATTTCTGGTTTGTCATCATTGCTTTGAAACCTGACTTTTAATGTACTCAAAGTCTTGTTATTTTAACCACTCTATGTTTAATAAGGATGAGCAAGAGAATTAAGTGTTAATGTCACCTGCAAATCATGTTATTAATTAAATAACATTGTCTCTAAGCTGCACAATTTAGTGCTTAAAGATGAAACCTGACATTTACACAGGTAAATTTCCAGTAGATGATACAAACTGCCTTTTTCTAGATTCATTAGGGTATGTGCTTGTAAAGTAAAACGCACTAAAACAAAACTACATGACTGCAGCAAATCTGATCATATCTGACCATCAGCAAGGTTCTCTGCTTTATTTTGAAGAAAGATAGGATAAAACTAGTGCCATCGATGTTTTTCCTCATTTACATAATTCAGTCCTTTTTGTACTTTTAAGCTATCCAATTATATCTTTTAAAAGCAACATGCAGATAATATGAACATGAGGGATAAGTGTGAGGATTACTGTAAAGCAATACTAGAACACAACGTAGTAGTGCAAGTTAAGTGATAAGAAAATCTTACTAAATGCAAGGAAAAAAGTTTGTGCTTTGTGGCCACTAAAGCTATTAAAATAGTGATATAAGGACTTGTATTCCTGATGAGTGACATGTATCTCTGCTCTTGACTATTTCAGTATAAAGCTTGATGTTCCTAACAAGTCCCATGTTGCCTCCTGTCCTTACCAATTCTATTTAACTGCACCTGCCTTATACATTCCTTATATAGCTCTTATATTTATTACAGACTCTGACTATTTTATGTGCTGCCCTTTCAATTGCTGGACTTCTAAGGCAGCTGCTGTATGCGAGGGAATATTTTGCAGCATGAGGGAAGAATCTATGAAGAATAATGATACCCTAATCATCACAAACTGACTGCTGATTTTTCTCTGATGCTTTTGCTTGGTTGTTAGTTTAGGCTGGACATGTAGTGTAGATGTGTCCATGTGTTCCCCCTCAGAGCATCTGTATCTCTATGCAGCTTTCACAGAAGTGCCTCTGAAATGTGTTTTGGCTTCTTCCTGCCTGTGAAAATGAAGCAGAGCTTTCAGCTACCATGTATCTGCAACCTAGCTTGTCTCTTGGGTTGCATAAGCTGCTCCATTTATGTACGCAGCTGCCCAGAGTATCCACAGTGATTTGAGGTTGCCCAGAAGACAGAATCCATTTGTTACAGGAGCAGAAAACAGAATAAACAGAAAGAAAACTTTTAGACAGTCTAAAAGAAATGTGACTGCTCATTTGGCAAATATATAGAAAAATTTGGCTGAAACATCTTTGAGTCTGCTTGTGTGTATGCAGTGTCTCAGCTCCTGAACACAAATAAGAGTCTGTCAGAGGCTGGGCTTTTTCTTGTTGTGCTTTTGGTTTTGTTGTTTTTAAGGAAACCATTAAAAGTACTCTAAAACATAAAGTATTCTAAGGAAAAAAAGTTAGCTTTTATCGTTGTTCCCGCTGCTTTCTAGCGTTCTATCATTTTATGAGAAGTAAATACCACTTGGCACTCAAAGTAAATTAGTTCTCTTCCCAGGTTCGTGAAGTGACAAGAAAAATTATTCATGCATCTAATGAGGCTGTTACTGAAGACAATCTGTATTCTGATATTATTATGGTGTGGGGACAGTACATAGACCATGACATTGCATTCACCCCCCAGAGCACAAGCAGAACCGCCTTCCTAACTGGAATGGAGTGCCAGACAACATGTGAAAAACAAAATCCATGTTTTCCAATAAAGGTAAGATTCTAAATTAATTTCTTCAAGAGAAATTCTAGGCTCTAAACAGATGAGTAAAGTAAAAGACATAAGTGATACACATACATTGAAGTAATCGAAAAGCAAATTGATAGATCATCCAGAAACATTGGAGCAGTGATAGAAAAATTGAAACCCAATGCAAGTATTAAATGAAATGGGTGGATATTTAAATTGCTTTGTAGAGAAAACAAATGATAGCTAAGGTACTTAGTACAAATATCAAAAAATGCCTGTCTCTCAGGTTCATGTTGCAGAGAAACCTTACTAGTTCCCCCCGCAATCCCTCCAATGTTATTGTTCTCATGCTTCAAGGTTTTGAGTTCTATTGGGGAAAATAGGGACATAGTCATAAATAATTCCATTTTTAAATTGCCAGCCAGATAAAGTGAAAGGATCTTAACTTTACTCAGTGAAAGCAAAGATATTTCCAGCAGCTAATGCAAACTTTTGAAGAGACCTATTTTTTCAATGTATGTATAAAATATCTTCTGGGAGTTGTTGAAACTTACATCACCTCTTTGCTTTGACTAGATGGAATACATGAATTCAAAGCTTGTTAGAGGGTTAGAAGAAACATAAATTGGTATAAATATAGGATCCTGTATTCTTGCCCGATTAACTTAAAAGTATAGACATTCTTTCACTCAAAAATTACATAGCAAAGTCAAACCACTTTTTTTTGTTTCTCAGAGCTCAGCCTGTCCTTCTCCTTGTACTGCAAGAGAGCCTCGTGCTCTCTCATTACAGTCCTTGGACTGATGCCTCCGACTCTGCTCAGACCAACCTAAACCACTTTCCTTAGGATTGGAGTTTGACTACTGACCAGCTTCTCTATGCACTGAAGCAAATGTAGGGAACAAGTTCCATCAGAATAGAAAACTATTTTCCCCTCAACAAACCATAATTGACAACTATGCCACAGTTTCCTTTTGCTTTAAGTGCCTCATTCCACTTCCATTAAACATAAAGGAAATATTTTGCTAACTGTAATGGGAGCAATATCAGGTCTTATGTTGAAAGAGGGCTCATCTTCCATTTGGTGAGAGACTCTAAAACACAAGGAAGGGTAAGTGAAATTAATGACTGCATGCAGTTTTAGCACAGGCTGGTAAACTTATTCTCTCTCACCCAGGAGATACAGACTTTCAAAAGTTTTGAAGCATAGCTTGAGAGCATTCAGAAAGAGCACAGACTTCTGAAAGAGTCACACTCTCAGGACACATTTGAAGTATCACATGTTTGAGTGTCTGACTAACCTGGTTTAGCCACAATAGCCCTAATTACAGCGATTCTTCCATAGTTCTGACAAAAAATTCTAGTTTGCTCTTTTTGTCGAATTTCCATCTGGGTCAAAAAATTATTTATGCTGTTAAGTAATGGCTTTAGAAATGTTCTCATTCCCAAAGTCTTATCAGGAGACGCTAGGACAGGATTCCACTCCCCGACAAGCAGTGATTCACATGGTGTGATGAAGGAGGTAGGGTCTGTCTCCGCCATATGACACAATGTGACTATGTATTGACTCCCATTTTTTAAAAGCCAGTTTGCTGTAGATAGAAAACTACAAAAGTCTTCAGGAGCTTATGTTTTGTGTTTATGGCATATTCTTTGAAACAGTGCAATTAATATTGATCTTTAAGTGCAAAACACCCATGTATTTTATTACTAAATAGATTTTAAAATTGAGAACAGACTTATACAGTTGCCCATAACACAGAGATGACAGAGGATCACACATGGGTCACAGAGACCATAGAAGTCTAATCACTGAACCCTGAGTAGTTCAAGCCTAGGAATCCCATCTGCCTAGAAAGGAGGCAATTTAAGGGAAGGTCTAAAAAGGACTTCAAGGGTGACACTATTCATATGGCAGTGGCATTATGGTGCAGAAAGAAAGAAGCTGCTGCACAGATTACTGTGGCATAGACCTGCAAGTGCTCCAAACAGAGGTCACATTTTGGATTTCTATCTTGGAACTGTGAAGAGATTCATCACAGAGCATGTTTCAAGGATGCACTTCAAGGCAAATTTCATGTACAGGTGCTAAATCTAGCACTGAATGTAGCCTAGGAGCTGCTCCTGCTCAGCAGTATAGCCTGGCAGGGCGTACCCATGGCTACCTTTAGGAGCTGGTGTCTGACACTCAGAATGGCCATGGAGGGGGACATACAAAGAAATTCAGACTTATTAGAAACTTATTAGATAAGTTACCAAACTTGCAGATTCATTGTATGATCACAGTCCCATGAATTTTTTTATTATTCTGTTGTACACAGCTTAAAGATAAATAGATACAAAGATGGCTGTTCTTTTGGTTTTATCATATCTAGTATTTTGTGACTGTTTTTGTCAAAGGCAAATAGATTCTGTATTAAAAATGAAAGGGAGGGGGGAGGAGTTTCTAGTTATTAATGTGACCAGAGGAGTTATTTTTTGAACAGTGAAACAAAATGCTGTTTTCCCATAGAAATTATTTTCTTCCTGAAGCCTTAAGTAAAGCTAATCTTCACCTATTAAATCCTTGGAAAACAGCCACAGTTCTATATGTTCGTTTTGTATATGAAGAAACTGTGGCTGGTTTCTAAAGACAGTGAAATTAATAGCATATTATCCAACAATGTAAACATAGAGGCAGCAGTTTGCACTAGTTTTGCACGGTTCCTAGAACATTGGCACCCAAGGGCCAATCTACCCATGGAAAAGGACAACCTTGCTTACAGCTACACGCCCTCCCTGGGGTTTCACCAGGGAAAGGGAGCTCCTGCCTGTGCAGGCTGGGGCAGCTGGCTGGGAAATGTTCTGAGTCAGTGCAACTCAATGAAGGATTGAAAGCTGCGGTAGTGCATTAATATTAATAACAAGCATAGGTAAATGATTCATAGGTTAGCAGGAACCATTATGATTTTCTATTCTGGACATTTTCATAATAAAGGCTATAGAATTTCAGCCAGTGATTCTCACGTTGAACCTGTAGCTTCTGGTAGAGCCTGAACATCCTTTTTTTTTTATCTTTTCAGAATCCCACAGTGTGGGAGGAAAAAACGGGGGGAAAAAAAAAATCAGTCGCTTTAGTTTATGCTTGTTTTACAGTAGGCTGACAAATGGAACAGGGATGTGGAGATAACCTGTCATTCCTCAGGTGATTATTTCAGGTTAGGGCTGAGACATAATGAGGTATTAGAAAGACTTTCATAGGAGAGCTACTGACTTTATTCAGTATTAATTACATTGCTGACAATAAGTTAGACATGGCACATACACATAGTAAGATACAATCCTGAAAAGCTTGCAGACAGTTAGTTCCAATACAAAAAGGTGGAAAAGAAACAGAGTCACGGAAAAGTGAGGGTGCTTTGCAAAATGTGACACACAACATGACAGGTTACTGCCTCAGCTACAAATGGATCAGTCGATGTGTGCTCAATAACCAGCAAAGTGAGCCCCGACCCTTTTCTTCTGTGTTTCAGAGCTAGCAGCTCACTGTCAGATGGGGTCACTGACTCTTCCCCAAGTTTCACGTCCACAATAAACATTCATGTTTTCCTTATCAGGAAACTTTCATAGACTGTAAGCTAGGTTTTCTTTTAAATCTACAGCAAAAATCCTTTTACAAGGTCATTTCCCACAGGAAAAAAATCACAATAAGAAAGACTTTTCTTTAACTGAAATAACACTTTAGACATTGTAATACACTGAAACAATTAGTGCCTTTCATTTTCCTACACATAAAAGAATTTCACCATAAACAGGTCTGACTGTGCATATACAATAACAGTTTAAATCAATGTACAGCTATTGCAGCCAGAGAGGGATTTGTTGTGAATTTTTTTCTTCTAGAATTATGCAAGGCAGATTAAAAAATGATATGGAAATTCGTCATTAGTTTTGGAGAAAAATGTGATTCTGTACCCATTTCAGCAGAAAAGGGTCTTTTTTTTTTTCCTCTTGGATTATTTTTTATGTCATTTGGATAATAACATAAGGAACCTCTCATTTGCACATTCAGCTGCTGGCTGCACACTACTTAGCCCATGAAAAAAGAAAGAACTGCATTATGCAGTTCTGCCAGACCCTTAATGTTCATTACTGCTGTTTTTCTCCACTGGGGCACAGAATGGTTTGAACTGAAATTGCAGAGGCAGTTAACTAAAGTTTATTCAGTATGAACTTCATTCGCCAGTGATATGTTTGGTTGTGAGCCTCGCTGTTTAACAACTTAAAGGCAGATCATACTTTTTTTTCCCAGTGATACCTGAATTCTTCCAGGCTTTCCTGATAACTAGAAGCAGGAGGAACTCAAACACATACAATGCTGTGGCTGCCAAGTTCAGGTATTTGTAGTATGAGGTGAGCTTCTTGCTTACATTGTCAGCTGAAGGGAAAAAGAAACCATGCTAATAGCAAGAGACTTAATAATAGAGACAAATACTAAATAGAAAACCCAAGGCAGAGAAATTGCTGATTTCAGTTATCAGTGAAAGAAACAAAAAGAAATTGTATACTTTCTTCAAAAATAACCTGCTTTGATTTACTAAAGCCTAACTAGTAAAGAAATATTGGTAGAATTTCTTTACCAAACAAAACTTGAAAACCAAATGAAACCCTTTCTTAACTAAAATGCTTTACTGGTATCTACTCCTCCTGCCATGAGTTCTCAGTAGTAAGAAAATTTTACTTAATATAATAAATGAGGTAATGATGTTATTATTTGAAGCTCTTGAATTCCTTTCCAAAGGTGCCTTGTTACTTTTAACCCAAATTTAATGACTATTTTATCTTCACACACTTGTCTGTGCATTATTAGAAGCGTGAAGAAGAAATTACAACATTTTCTATAACACCTGCAGTATTCTCTATCTTCTGCCCAGGAGTTTTCAAAAATGAAAAACAACAATATAGAATACAGATAAAAAGGGTTAGCTCAGGTGTCTGTACAAGACATTCATTTTCTCCTGGTCAAATGTTCGAGGATTATTTTTTTTCTGGGATATTTCAGCAGCTTTAGTAAGTGTTATCTGTTCCTATTTCATATTGATGAATTGATAAGAAAACCCTAGCATTAAATTCCCTGAAACTCAGACTCCATGATTTTTATACCTTTTTAGTTGAGGTTAGTCTTTTTTAAACTCTTGGAACTGATATGCTGTTATGGCTACTTGTTGGTGCACAAATCAGTACTGTTAGAATTTGGAAATAATGTGCTTTGCAGAACAACAGACTTCATAAAGCCAAATGTGCATTACACAACAAAGATAGATTTTAGTTATTTTGAAACTTGGCAATTTTATTTTAGTGATGAACTCTATTCTTTGAAATAGAATTGATGTTCTGAGCTTTCCTTTTCAATATCCTACAATGCGAATAAAACCTTTCTCTGTCTTCCTTTCTATCCCCCTCCAAGATCTCTGCTGTCCTCCCCACGTCTGTTAAGTTATTCACGTACCATTATCAGTGCTCTCCTGTGGCAAAACTTCTGGCTGTCTGGTTTGGGCTCTATTTTCCCCGAAGACCCTTACCTATACCCCAAGATCCAATTTGATAATTCCCACGTTTCTTCCATGCCCTTTACCTGAATTTAGCTGACAGTGTGACAGGATGGTTCAGACTATATGAACCCTGACTCTCCACACAAACGCTGGGTCACCACTTGACCTCGGTCTCTCGTCTGTGTGTGGGTCAAACGGATAAAGGACTGGGAAGCCTTTCATTTGTCAAAGGCTATGTTCAGCCTTTGCTTTAGGTGAAGACAGTCAGAATTTAATACTTCTAAGACAGCTATCGCTGTAAAATAACGTGGGGGAAGGATTGTGGGGGACTAGCAGGAAGCAGAGTGAATAATTACATATGCCTTTGTTAGTTAGGAAACTGGATTAAATTTAGATACGGAAACAAAGCTTTTACAGCATGCTGCTGCAGACATTGAAACTCTTCATTACGTTTTTATGTATGCGTGTAAACCTGCTGTTTCACTAGGTGTTCAGTAGAACAATAATTTAACCAGATGTTCACGTCTTCTCTGTGATAGACTTCATGATGAATTTTGATTGGGAAGCCAGGCTAATTTAGGTGTAGGTCTATGCAAAAGGGGTTACGTCAGTAGCTTGCTACTGTGACAGAGTAAAGATTTTGGGGTTTATTTCTGTCTTTGCTTAAAAAGGGTTAAATCATCTTTTTGCTTAAATCTAAAGGGAAAAAAAATCTCTACAGGTTTAGAATATGTCACTCCAGTTGATGAGATCTGATCTGAAAACTGAGACAGAAATTGGAAAAATTTGCAAAAGCTTTAATTCAACATCCACAGCTGTTACCTTCAGCTTAGAAAATACATGGGTTTTTTTATGCAGGTGACCATCAATGACACATTAACTTCAGGGACTGATTGCCTGCCCTTCTACCGCTCATCTCCTGCGTGTGGCACTGGTGATCATAGTATTCTCTTTGGAAATCTATCAGCGCTAAATCCAAGGCAACAGATCAATGGCTTAACTTCTTTCCTTGATGCTTCTACCGTCTATGGCAGTACCCCTGCCGTTGAAAACAAACTGAGGAATTTAACAAGCAAAGAAGGCCTTCTTAGAGTAAACCTTAAATATTACGATAACCATCGGGAATACCTGCCTTTTACAGACCGGACCCCATCACCTTGTGCACAGGACTCAAATGCCAATGAAAGTGAGAGGATTGAATGCTTTATGGCTGGGGACAGCCGATCCAGCGAGGTCACATCTCTGGCAGCTATGCACACACTGTGGCTGAGAGAGCACAACCGCCTGGCCAGAGCCCTCAAAAACATCAACGGCCACTGGACCGCTGAGACAGTCTACCAAGAAGCACGAAAAATTGTCGGTGCTCTGCATCAGGTTTGCTGCTTATTCACTTACCTACACATTGCAGTGACTGTCTTAGAACAGAATTGATCACAAAACTTCAAATACGTTTCTGTGAGTGGCTTTGGAGATGATGTTACCTTTTCTTTGCCATCTGTTTCTGAGTTTCAAATTTGGTATGTTTAAAGTTCGTTCTGTTTTCCACTTTCCTGAATGCGATTTCCTTCTCCTTAGTTTGTGCAGACCCCTCAGTGCTCTGATTTTCATGGCAGCTTCTACTCTGCTTCCTCTTTCTGTGGGCTTCTCTTTCACTGGATTTCACTGAATTTTTTTGGAGTTAGAAGGGACCATAGAGATCATCTAGTCCAGCTCCCCTGTCTCTTTTGTCTATTGAAGAGGCCTTTTCAGATGCATTTCTTTGTGTATATATATATATTTAAATTTTTTTGGTAAAGGAAACAATTAAAAAGTAGTAGCTCTGTATTTACAGTGTTCAAAATGCTTACTTTATCATAGGAACTAGATAAATTAATAACTTCTCTGTGTAAAAATGCCTGTGAAGTTCTCAATGATGCGTTATTGCATAAACTTCAAAGGCTACTCTTGATAGGAGATAACAGAGAAATAAATATGGGAAAACACAAAAAAGAAGAGTCCCTAAGAATATTATACCTAAGAATAGGAAAATCTATTTCTACTCAGTATTTTACCTTTTTCTCCCCCTGCCCTTGCCCCTGAAGTAGCTACACAGGCTTTAACTTCTTTTTCTTCCTCACACTTCTGGTCTTCCATGTGGAAAGCTCTGGTCCTGCAGACTTTCACATAACTCTATCATAAATGAAACAAAATTCAACAGGATTTCCCTTGCACAAAATCTAATCTGCCTGCTTGTAGTGTTAGAGGCATTTAAATCTGGATGGCATCAGCACCCAGATGGATTCCTGCAGTGCCAGCCTTATAGACGGGAGGATGTTGTGGCTCCCTGTCCTCAGGTTCAGCCAGTACAAGGCCAAGTATTTATGCCCAGTAGGCACGTGTGTGGGGGCACACACAAACACACACACTTTGCGTTTGTGGAGATTCACCTTTAATCAGACAGCCTAAGACATAGTGTTTCAGCCTGTCTGTTATAATCTATAATACTGGATTAGCAATAATCTGAAGGCTAGGGGGACTTTCATACATTTTCTGATTCATATAAACAGATTTTTTTAGTACCAAAAAGAGACTTTTTTGAAGATAAATTGGTTAAGGAGGGAGGAAGATTTCACTATTCTGATAAAACAATTTTCCTTTCTTCTGCCCCAATTTTTAGTTAGCAGAATGTGCAGAATGTTTCCTTTAAGAAATGACCTGTGTCATTTGCATCTAAAGCCAGATAACTTCAGAAAAGTAACATATTTTCTTTAGTTGTATTTAGCCAGTCCATTTGAAAAAATTGGTTTTTATGTAGAGATATGTATATATAGAGAGAGGATACATGAACCATGTCGGCTCCTCTGCTGTAAGGGTGCTGTTTACATTAAAATAATGGCACTGACAAGTCAGAATGGTTGTTAATACTTGTTAGAAGAAAAGTGCAAATCCCGAAGTAGGCCTCTATGCATTCATACACTTCCGATTTATGTCCAGCAACTTTATGGCCTGAAAGAAAATACTTCATGCGAGGCAATACGCTGCATGAATCTGGGCTACTCATTATCTCTACAAGTATCACAGAATAATGATATTTGCCTATGGCTCATTAGAAATGTGTTTGAGTTATATCTAGCTGGTTCAGAGACATTCATTCAAGAGAGATAATTGGAGTATCTCTATTAATGTGGTATGCTAACCAGCACGCTAATGACAGCTCTAGTTAAAGTTACCTTGAGACTTCCACTCTAAAATTTAGTTTCAGTTGCTATACATTTCTAAAATTCTCTCTTTTTGGAATGAATACTTTCATGTGTAACTTTTGCCTGTAGGTGTGTAATTACAGAGAATTGAACAAAAAAAGCCTTCCCTTCTTTCTAGAATCAGGAGAATGAAAAAAATATATCTGTAGACCATACTTTTCATCCTAGATTTTTTTTTTGGCAGCATAAATATCTCTAGTGACAGGTGTTTAACAATAGAAACTCAACAAAGTTACCAAACATAACAATTGCCTGTTGATATCCTGGACAAAATAGATTTTTTTGGTTGCATTGTAGGCATGTTTCACTGATAAGTAGTAGTTTATATAAGACACAACAATGGTTAACTTTCCACTTGCACTTTAGAGGAATGACACATGCTTAACTCTAAAATATTAACACTGCAGTATACAGTGGCAAAAAACATCCCCTCATCTACTTATTGTTTTGTGCAAAAAGACATTTTTTTCATTGTCAATTACTAACTGAAATGAAACTATCTGCTTGTTCCACTTATTCCTGTTTTTACCTGAGAAAACAGAATAAGGAGAATTAGGATTCCTCTTTTTTAAGCTATTTGTAAGAAAATAGTTTAAATTTGTTTTTCTTTAAACAAAAAACATAGAGAAAACAGGAAAAATTCTCAATTATGCAACTACTACAGTCTTAACATTGCTATTTCATACATATGTGGTTTGCAGGATGCAACTGCATGCACGTGTGCTGTTCCTCCCAGAGACCATTTCCTCTGATGTGCCAGATGATGTGTCACTTGTCACAGTAAAGCAGGAGTTTTGTAGATCAATCTGAATCAAATTCTCTTTGATTTTTTTACAGTATTAGAAAATGATCTCTGAATTAATGGTGCTACTGCCAGTTGATCCCAATTGTAGTTGACAACAACTCTTAGTTTTCAGTGTGCGTGTAGATGTTTTTTCCACTTCCTTCTATGTCTGCTTGTGTTCCCTGAACATCTTGCATCCTGACTTCTCTGTCACGATCCGAGGCATGAGTTGAAAGTGTGTGTCTTCTGAGGCTGACATACTTGAACTTAACTACAATATTATACATGGCTAACCTGGCTAAAAATTGTTTGTGAAATTAGATGATTAGATACCTCCTCTCACAGCTTAAACTCTATGAAATTATAAAAGAAAAATAGGTAAATAATAAATATTATAAAAGACTATATGTTGCATACTGTCATAACTCATGTTTATAAAGAGTATAGTTCAGGCTATTAAAGCAACTATAATAATGTGTTCATTATTTATTAAAAATTTAGCTATTATACACTTTTACAGAAATGTTTAGGACTTCAACATAATCTGTAAATCCTTTAGTATCTGCAATGAGAACTTCAATCCAACTGTGCTTAGCATTTTAATGAATTAAACATCATTGTTCTGTATTATTTCTGCAATCTTTCCCAAGTGCAGGAGCTTCGTTTAATTGGCTCCTCACTATCTCAGTGAGATACTGTTCCTTTGCGGTTATCTCTGGTCAATGGCAAAGGCAAGTTGCAGTTTTGGCCTTACTTATTCTTATGGTAGTTCACATATATAAATGTTCTTTCTTCCAGCCTTTTTTTTTTTTTATTTTCCTTTTCCATCTATTGTGCCTCATTCACACGTACTTTGGAAACTGCTGGAGGGGTTTTGGCAAGAAAAGTCTGCTGAATCTTATGAGAAGTAATATGAATTTCTGTATCTTTTGCACCTAATTTGAAATAACTTTTAATATGAACAAAAAACTATCAAAAGCAATCTGAAATTATGTAACCAATTTCCAAATAGCTAATGTACAGCTGACTTCTGCTGGAGGTGGCCCAACCTGGAGGCAAACCCAAGCAGGATGCTCATAAGGTTTTAAGGATATGCATATAATATATATTATATATATATGGAGATATATATTATATGATATTAATCCTCATAAGGATTAATCATAAGGATTGCTGTGTTCATAAGGAAACTGGAGAACCCCTGTTGTAATTCTGCCTTCTGAAGGAGAGGGACACTGCCTTTCATACTAACCATCTGTTTAATTTGGAGTGTTATTGTGCTTGCAGGTCTGGATTCAGTTACTTTTCTATAAACAGTGCACATGTGATTCATGATATGATGTAAAATGTGTACAAAGCCTCTTCTGACAGTCTTGACAGAATCACTCAGATTCTGTTTCTGACTGAATACTTACCAAATATTTGCTTGAATTGCTAGGAAATCAGAAGTCTGTTTTCTCTGGTATGACACATTTAAATACTCTCAATCCCTCTGTCAGTATCTGGTCATATAGACTACTAAAGTCATTTAAATATTGAGCATATGGCTTCTGATTAAAAGACAGTGCCCATTTGTCATCATTTTACACTGAATTATACCGTTGAAACAATGACTGCCTCAAGACAGAAGAAATATTGACATTATTGATTAAAATTAATTTCTTCATGAGACTCCTATAGAGCTTGGAGTTGATGCTATGAGGTGCTGAATGTCTCTTAAGAAGAGCCTAAATTACCAGTAATCTCAGAAATGTCACAAGGAGACCACCCAGTGCCTCACACGTTCAGACTCATTATATCCAGATAAATCCCTTATGCTGCTGCAAACACCTGAAAGTTAACTTATTATTCATAAAGAGACTCAAAGTAAGTAATAAAAGTTAGAGCAGTTCATTGTACTTGTTTGCAGTTTCTTTGCTGTATAGTGCCTTTATGGCTCTGATTTTATTGATGTATTTTTAGACAAGAATATTCCTTTGTTTCCACAGTTGTTGAAGGAACACTGTAGAGAAAGGAAGTATTATGCTTATTTATGTCAAATATGAAAGGAAATAAGTCTTTCAAATCATTGTCTCAGAGCAGGGAGTGCATGCAAAAGAATTTTAACAAAAATAATTGTGATGTTTGTCAGCTGTTTACACCTTTACATTTTATATATGTGTCAGTTACGAGAACTTGTAGCGAGCTTCTCCTTGACTTCATGCAGACAAACTCAGGTGAGGTATGTTCAGAGACTACACAAAGACTGGATGCTACATATTTTAGATAAAGTTCTCTGTCAGACTCCAGTTTCTTTCTGGTAGTATCATCTTCTGCTGTAACAGCAGAAGTAACAGCTTCTTAGTCCGTATTGTCTAAGAATCACCTCCACTTGATGGCGCCTTATTTAGCTATTGGAAGTTTCCATCAAACATGTGCCTATTATAGCTCAACACAGGCATAAGACCACTTTTTACCTTTGCCTTTTGATTTTCATGTCTTGAAACAGCAAACCCTCTTCCCCCACCAAGGAAACAAGAAATGAAGTTCTTACCTCTGGAGCAAATGAGAAATCTGAACTGCCCTTTCCTTCAGGGAATCTGGCCTTTTTGAGCAGTTTAGCTTGGGATTTCATTTACAATTAGCCCAAAACCAGAAGTCACATCAGGATGTTTGTGTCCATGCTAACCTAGAGCTATTTAAAGTCTTTGCTTGTAAAACCTAATTCTAAATCTAAAATTAGAAAGAACTGTTGGCTTGAAAAACCTTTATGAATGTAGCAAAAGGTTAACTTCTCAAATGACAATGTCATTATTAATTTCTAGCAATTATCTTATTTTCTTCATATATTTTATTAAAGGAGCTATAAAAGGAATCCTAACCTATTGTCTTTCAAATATTTTGTTCACTACATGAGCTAACCTGAAAACTTAAAGGGTTGCTACTTTCACCCTCTGAGAAAAGTGAATGAATTCTGGAGAGTTTGCTTGACTCTGGGCCATACCTAAAATAAAGATACAAGTTTTTCATAAGGTCATTTTATGCCAACTAGCTTCTCAATATGCACTATATCAAGCTCAAAGTACGTTTGTCTGTATATTTTATTGCACGGTGTATTGAAGCTATAAGATATTTTATTGAGTTCATTATGCTTCATATTCATCCTATTATGCTTTATTGAGTTCAGCATAATCTTTAACCTATAATGCACTTTCATTTTTATTTGGTACATTAGATCTTTTTCTCCTGTTTTTTTGGTCGTGATTACTCATATACTTTTTTCATGCGACTGTAATGATATTACATTATAAAAGCATTTGACAGAGGGTGTTTATCAGCATTTTCATTTTTGAAGTGTGTTTTTTAGGAGTCTATAAATTAGCTTGAGTTTAGCATAAAACGTCTACCATGGAACTCTGGGCACCAGTATTTTAAAGCCTGTTCATTTGAAATATTCAGTAATGAGGATTTGTGTCACAAATATATGTCTGAAAATAGAATCTGTTCGTATCAGCAACCATTATTGAAAGGTTTTATAGTAATTCATGCTTTCATTGCCATTTTCAAGGGCATGGTAGTTTACACCATCATAGTCAAGGCTTTAAACCTCGGCACACCTCCTGTGAGCTGGGTTGCCCCCACGGATTGGAAGTGAGCAACAGTGATAGTCTCTACTCAGAAGATTTTGGTCTAGCACTTGTGGTAGGAGCTAGCAGAGTCCTGGCTGTTGGACTGCACTGAACCGTGCCACTCATTCTCTCCAGTCATTTGTCTCCTTACTGCAAAAATAAGAATGATATTGTTTACCAGCTAATACTACTCGTAGCTGTGCCAAATGCTTGGGGATAGATGAGTGAAGAAAAAGGCATTTAGCTTGTGGGAATCATTACTAATCATCTATAAAAACACTGAATGATAAATATGTCTTTTTTTTTTTCTTTCAGATTATTACTTTAAGAGATTACATTCCCAAAATCATTGGTCCAGATGCTTTTAATCTATATATTGGCCTTTATACAGGCTATGATCCCACATTGAATCCTACAGTTTCTAACATATTTGCAACAGCTGCTTTTCGGTTTGGTCATGCAACAATCCAACCAATAGTGAGGCGGTTGAATGCACAGTATTTAGAAGATCCAGAACTCCCAGATCTTCATTTGCATGAAGTTTTCTTTAGTCCCTGGAGGCTCATTAAAGAAGGTATGGTTTTATTTAAACTGCTTGGGTTTTTATTCCAGAATATTTTTTCGAAGTTACTTATCTTGAAGTAGGAACATTTATTTAATTGCATCATTGATTTAAGTTGTTAAATGGGTTCCAGAGCATTGACATGAACTGGAATAATTATTCTGAGTTAAATAGTTCACTAATTCAGACAAAAGTTATTCTCCAGATTAAACCAGTCTGGTAGATTGAAAAAGATATTATTTTTTTTTTTTTTTTTTGGAGGAATATACTGTCAGATTACAAATGTGCTTACACCTGAAGAAGCAGATGGAGCCTTTTCATAGCACTATTACTTCTATTTTGACCTGCAGCACATTTTTGCGTATGTTTGAATGTAAAAGCCTGTGGCCAGTGTTTAAAAAACATAGAAGCATACATGCATTCCCATTTGTTAAGAAAGCTATAATGGTTTATATATACACTGTAATGTTTTATTATTTTTATGTTTTAAGGAGGCTTGGATCCTTTGCTAAGGGGTCTTCTAGCACATTCAGCAAAACTGCAGGTGCAAGATCAACTACTGAATGAGGAATTAACAGAAAAACTGTTCGTGTTGTCCAATAATGGTTCACTTGATTTAGCATCATTAAACTTACAGCGTGGCCGTGATCACGGACTCCCAGGTCTGGTGATTTTTCTTGAATTCTCTTCCAACTGGTAACTGAATAATAACTGCTTATATTTGGGACGTAATCATAGGTTTTTAAATAGTCGCTTTAGTAATCAGAAAAGTAACTTAAGTCTCTTTCAAAATGTAAGCAACTAATATTTTTAACTTTGATGGAAACAAACTATTCCCCAGCATTTGAAATTAAAGTAACCTGTTAAATCTGTAATCTGGAAGGACAGTACCAGTGAGTGGATCTGGATGTGCTTGATATAGGTACCTGAGGCTTGGTCTTGCTGGAACCAGCTCCAGAGGAGTGGGGTTTCTACCTGTGGCAACTACTTGCCATCAGCAGGCTGCCCCCAGCCTGTGGGACAGGTCGATTTAGACACAACCTCATTGGCTCTACCAACCATAGTAGGTATTGAGATGTCTCCAGGAGTGGTGTAGATGGCTTATCTAGGTGTAAACCTCATTTTGAGAGATTTTACACATTTGTGCCTGGTTTTGGCACTAACTTTCTTACTCCAGTCAGCCCAGAGTAAGATTGAACTGTCAAGGAGCTCTATCCCATCAGGCCATGAATGTACCATGTTAGAGGAAGACTGCTGGAGCTTAGTTCAGTTTGATTGCATCAGCTGTTAAATTATACAGTAGGTTCCCAGTCCTGTGCAAAAACAAGCATACCACAGCTTCTGAGAGCAGAGGCAGCAACCCTCAGTATGGTATACAGGGCCTCTTTCATTTCTAAAACTGTGTCCCTGCCTGATCAGACCACTTTTCTGCATGAATAACGAACAAATCTGGCTGCCCTTCTATGCTCTGAGCCAGATGTCCCACCCATGGAGGTAGGACTGATTGATTGTCAAAGGGCATTACATCTCTGGGTGACAACCTTCTCCATCTCTCCTGTGCGACTCTGCAGCTAGGAATACACAAGTCATTGACCCAGAACAGTAGAAATGATGATGTAAAAGAATGTAAAAGAAATATATTTTCCAGAGAGTTGGACACGTACCCTAGGCCACTTTCCTTAGTATAATGCTTTAGTTACTAACTTCATTCAGGTTACTTCTTGCCCACTCTTTACCTAACTCCTGTACTCCGAGTCTGGAAACCTCAAGACACAATTCATGCTCCCAATAACTATTATCATGTTTTCATTGCTTAAATATGGGAGAACTGTTTTAAAACTTTTTTTCAGTCACGAAAATGATGTAGCAATTGCATATTCTGTAATGTCAGATCCTGCCATCGTTTCCGTGATCAATTTAACCAATAATAACAGGCCTATTTTTAGACATAACTGTCTATGACTATGATGAAGGTTGTCAGAATCCAGTGCCTATACATTTATTAATTTCATATATCATGCTTTACAGTCAAGTCTAATCTTCCTTTTAACATAATATTTACAGGATATAACGACTGGCGAGAATTCTGTGGCTTACCAAAACTGGAAACTCAGACTGACCTGAATACAGTAATAACCAATTACAATGTCGTTGAAAAAATAATGGAATTGTACCATAATCCAAGCAATATTGATGTTTGGCTTGGTGGTCTTGTAGAAGACTTTCTTCCAGGTGCTAGAACAGGTCCCCTGTTTGCATGTATAATTGGAAAGCAAATGAAAGCACTAAGGGATGGTGATCGGTGAGTTTATTCATGCTGTTGAATCATTTGAGTAATATGTAGACTCAATGGAGATTTTACAGATATGTGAGAATACTTCCGAGAACATAAGACAACCTAATACTTAAACAGACATTAAACAAATCATTCCTTGCCGCTTCCACTTTTTTAACTTTGCTCCTTCAGTTTTTCTGGGTGAGCTTTTGCTTATTCTCATTTGATCTGTATATAATTTCAATTCCAGATGACATGGAGATTTGTTTCAGTGGTATTGAGGTGCCCAACTTTGCACTGCTTGTGGAAATGCAAGGTGCCAGCAGCAGTTAATTGTGCCAGGGGCAGCTAACTACTGTGTGGATGGATGTAGTACTGTGCGGGCTTTGTCTATCCAGTCCCTGTGGGCTGCACTGGGCTCAGGGTCCTTAACTGCTAGAACCTCAACATTCTCCATGGCAACCACAGCAAAGTCAGAAGGGATAGGCAGAGAGCTGTAATTCAGGCTTCCTAGTGTTAATAAAAACACTGTGTACCTAGTCTTAAGTGAACTGGGGCTGCAGAGTCCTCCCAGAATTGCCTCATGGGACACAGCATAGTATGTCCCTTCACCCAACCCTGCACAACGACCACCAGGATCTTGTGCCAGTTCAATCCTCCACACCAGGAAGGCAATACAAAATGCAGCTTCGGGTCACAAAGGGGTGCAAGATGCAGTTTATATCTTGCTTCTGCTCCTGAAGCAATTATGAAACCAACCCTTTTTTTCATTTCTGAAATGTAGTTGTGGCAGTAATTTTGAATCTCATGAGAAGACTAATTTTAAACTGCTCACACCATGCTAGCGGTGGTGTTTTAAGTTCATCTGGTCCTTATGCTCACCTTTAAGCTCCTCTCATAAGTCACTGTTGTGGAAAGAAACCATTATGTAAATAAGCATCCGAGGCAGGATTTAAATCTGAACTTTAAAAAATGTTAATTAATTAGCTCACAGGAAAAAGCGATGTTAATCATAAAGGATTATTAGCACAAACTGTATAGACAACAAACATTCCAGTCAAATGTGTTAAAAATGTGGTTGAAAGTTTTCTGAATTGTACAGACATACTTGACCCTGTCTGAGGCCAGTCATTTTCATCTCTGTGCCCAGCAAGATCATGGAAGAGATCCTCCTGGAAAATCTGCTAAGGCATATGGAAAATAAGGACGTGTTTGGTGACAGCCAACATAGCTTCACTAAAGGCAAATTGTGCCTGACAAATTTGGTGGCCTTAGGTGACAACTTTACAGCATTGGTGGATAAGGGGAGAGCAACTGACGTCATCTACCTGGACTTGTGCGAAGTATTGGACACAACATCCTTGTCTCTAGATTGGAGAGACATGGATTTGATGGATGGACCACTTGGTGGATAAGGAATTGGCTGGATGGCCACACTCAAAGAGTTGCGGTCAACAACTCGATGTCCAAGAGGTGACCAGTGACAAGTGGTGTTCCTCAGGAGTTGATATTGAGAGCAGCACTGTTTAACGTCTTTGTTGGCCACACGGATAGTGGGATTGAGTACAACTTCAGCAAGCTGCTGATGACACCAAGCCGTGTGGTGTGATCAACACACTGGAGGGAAAGGATGCCATCCAGAGGGACCTGGACAGGCTGGGCGGAGAATAGGTTGAAAGCAGCCCTGAGGAGAAAGGCTTGGGGGTGTTGGTTGATAGGAAGCTCAACATGAGCGGCAATGTGCACTCGCAGTCCAGAAAGCAGACCGTATCCTGGGCTGCATCAAAAAAAGTATGGCCAGCAGGTCAAGGGAGATGATTCTGCCCCTCTACTCCACAGGGAACCATCCGCAGGGTACCACAGGGAACTATCTTAGCAGTTTAGCAGTGCTTAACACTGTTTAATGTACTAATGTTACCAAGCTCTGCAGAAATATTTTTTTTGCCATTCATGACATGTCTTTATATACAAAATGTTTATATTTTCTTCCCCTCCCCCCCAGTGTTTTCTTTCCCTCTCTTTTTGTCTTTAAACACAAAAGATGTGTGTATGCAGACATATATATTATATATAATATATATATCATTTAAATAGATACACCTTTGCAGCACCAACTGCTTCTTCTGTTCTGTCACCAAACCAGTCCTCTTAGCTTACCTTATTGTATGATTGAAAAGCACACTTCCTGTCTTGCAATTCTCTGCTATAATTAATCTGCATATCTAAAGCTTTCTTACCAAATTAAAAATGCAATACTAAACAGAGGAGCATACAGCAATACCTTGTTTTCATAGCAACCATTCAGTAATGGCACACAGAATTCAAAAGCTATGGTACAGGAAAACCTATTATGGCTACTCCTGTAATCCTCCTGTAATTTATGCTTAAAACAATTTATGAGTGCACAGTGAATGCTCGGGTGCATAATATTAAGCATCCAGTTCAAACAAATTAGTTCCAAATTTTTTTTTCTCAGGATTGCAACTTGTCTTGTGGCCCTGTATCACCAATGAAATGCAATTCTGCAAATGTGAATAATAGTTTTAACCAGCTGACTGTAACACATCATCTGAGTTGACCAGTACATCAAACTCACACTAGTCTTTTCTTGACTTTCAAGATGGGTGTGTACATCTTCAGATCATGGTTTTTACTTTTATTATTGTTGTATGCACCTATGTTTTGCTATTATTCATATTTTTGGTCTTTTACATAGGGTGTTTTGAAAATAAGAATAATCAGCTCTTTGAATTTGACCTTTCCAAAATGTTTGTCATTTTTTCCAGATTTTGGTGGGAAAATGATAATGTTTTCACAGAAGCTCAAAAGCACGAACTCAAAAAACACTCATTGTCCCGCGTGATTTGTGACAATACAGGGATTTCTGAAGTGCCAGCAGATGCCTTTCAACTTGCAAAGTTTCCACAGGATTTTAAGAATTGTGACAATATACCTGGGATGAATTTAGAAGCATGGAAAGAATACTACCAGGAAGGTAATTACCAATCTTTTATGATGAGAGGGGAAAGTAATCAGCAGTAAGAGCACTGACCTTCGTTGTGGCTGGTGTTAAGTTACTGGACCGATGCAGATCTTTACTATTTCTGCCACTTAGAAATGGGATCTACGTGTTTCTCTCCTCCTTTCTCAACTTCCTCTGTAAAAAAGATAGTGTTTGCCAACTTCACTCTGATAACATCAATGGCTTGTGATACATCCAGACATTATGGCAATTGGGGCAGGAGTTCTTAGACGGATAGAAAATATTAACTATGAACTCTGAAGAACATACTGTAGGAAGATAATGCTAATTTTACAAGGATTATAAGTCAAACCTGGGGTATTCCATATAAATTCTTGTCCATAAATGAACAATTAAATTCTCAATCACCTTAAAATTTGTGATTAATTTCACTGAAGTTACTTTATAGCTCTAATGGAGAATAATACTAATTTTCAAAGATAAAGTGGTATTTTTTAAGAGCTTGTAATACAGACTTTTTATTTGTAGAGGAAATATGTGGAACACCAAAGAGTGTGGAAAATGGTGATTTCGTATACTGTTCAGAATTTGAAAAAACTACAGTGATTTATTCATGTGAATATGGATTTAAATTACAAGGAGAGGAACAATTAACCTGCACAAGCAAAGGATGGAATTTTGAGCCTCCCATTTGTATAGGTATCTGTTTTTTTGTTGTTTCTGAATTTTGTAAAAGCACGCCTCATCAGAAGTTAACTCCCTCCTATGCTCTCTTGTAGTTAACCTTCTGGGTTTGTAGGTACAATAACATGATAATGTGAAACTCTCCTTGCTCCAGAATTGCGCTCTCAATCTCTATCCATCCTGATTCAGCAATCAGGTTAATGATAGGAAAATGTCACTAAAAATTAGTTAATTAAGAAAAAATGAGTCAATTAACTACCAGTAGGAAAAAAACAGAAAATCAGAATTATACATTGCTTCCTCCTACATCCAACATAACAGCAAGACAGACAGTTGCCACTGTCTTAGTATTGTTTCAATGGATGCTCTAGGTACAAAACGCACCAGTAGTTCATGTATCATCCTAATAAGTTAATCAAAAGTAGTAAAGAAGAAAATACTGTGAAGTAAGTGAAATTAAGAAAATTAATTCTCATTTGAGTTGCAATCTCCTTCCCCCAAATAGATATGAAAAGATTTGCCAGAAATGAATTACTTCTTCAGGTACAAAAGTAGAGCAGGTCAAAAATCAGTAAAAAAGATACTGTCTTTTGATGTTTCACACACATTTTCAGGGGAATATTTTTATGTTACTTTAATTATTTTTTTATCTTCTCTCTTCTTTTTACCTTATTTTTACTGTTGAATAGAATAGGATAGGAAGAAAGAGAATGTGGCAAATATTTCATTGCAAGACCTTCACTCTTTGCAGCTATAAAGGATGAATTCTCTCTCTTCACATTTCAAATATGTATGTTTATGATGGTGCATGTATATACATTTTTCATATAGATATATATATACACACACTCAAACTGCTCAGCTTTATAAGAACATGAGAGAAAATCAAACCTGAAAAGGCTGTATTTAAGAATATATTATGGATGGTGGTAAATTAATTTGAATGCAAGTGCTGCAGCTGATCCGCAATAAAGTCTGCTTATCAGTATTTCTGTGACAGCAGAATAGAAAGCTATTCATTCTAATTGTATACCTGGTATGGAAAAAGTCAAATGAAATTTGAAGCTCTTTCCTTTATTCAAATCCTATTTATCCACTGAATTCCACCCACATAAATACCATATAAAGAAATAAAACTGTTAAATGAATTATAATAAAATCTTTTCAATAGATTAATGTTCTGGCAGCAAACTGAATAAATAAGTTATATGAATGAATCATTCCTTGTCCTAGTTTCTTTTAATATGTTCAGTAATGTAAACAAAAGATTGTATATCTGCTATAGGAAAACAAGCTGCTGCATATATTAAATAAGCAATGCCTTTATTAAAAGAAAACCATCAAAACCCACTTGTGCAGATGCTACTTGAGTTTTACAGTAGAAAGTGCTTTGTTCCATGCATGTCTGTGCAATGTGTTTTCATTCTTTTAAATGTTCAGCAAATTAGGAATAAGTCAAGCAATATAATGAGGAGGATAGAGCTTAGCATTTCTGCAGATGGTTTCAAAATTATATGCTGCTCTGGAAAAGACAGAATGGCCTGCTGTCAAAAGCATAGGAATCTGAGAGCTGATAATTCCTGCTTACTAACTTTGGCTTTGACAGAAATCATTTCTATTGATGCAGGAAGTAATTTAGTGCTAGACTATGCTACCTTCCTATATATTAAGTGTTATTTTACTCTTGATAGATAACTCTGTTTACTTTGCTTTAATAAAGTATTGTTCTCTTCTAGTAGTAGGATAGGCTGTTAAGATCTGACATGCACTATTTAGTGATGGAAAAAAGAGTTAGCTATTTCACAGATAGCATGACTACAGATCTACAAAAACTGAAATAGCACGTTTGAATTGCGGTGTAGGCAAAGCCTGTGCGTGTTTTCCTTCCCAGACGATGATGAAGCCAGTAGGAGTTAACCCAAAATGTAGTCTTGAAGGGAGTAATACTTATTCAGGAATCTTCATCTTGAACAACAGATTATTTTCCTGCTACAGAGAGGTGTTATGAGAGTTAGTGTTTCTTAAGGGTTCTGAAGTTTAAGATTATTCTTTGCATGGTTAGTATTTTGACTGTCTCAGTTGATGGCTAGCTTTGGACACAGCTACTGCTTTGTATTAAAATTTAAGATCCTCTTTCCAATTAGAGAATTCCCTAAGTTATCTGACTGACAGTGTTAAGCTAAGTCATTTCTACATTGCCAGTTTCTAATACTGATCAAAAAGAGCTACTTAGACTGAAGTGGCAGATCAAACATTGTGGTAGGGAAGGAAAGAATATAACCAAAAATAGAAGAAACCAAAGGCACCTAGTTGCACACATATGGGCTCACAGTGCTTCCCAGGACCACGGGTCAGAGACATTGAGCAAGGTGGCAAACACTATACAGGACTAATGTGTAGTTTTAACTGTCTAAACCAGTGCTGGACCCCTATCTTTAGGCAACTGAATCAAGTCCTGCAAGTAAATATTACACAGGAAGAGGAAAGATGCATGAATATGGAAAAGACTCCATCCTTTCCCTCATTGAGTACTTTCTTTCCTGCACACCCCACTGCACCCATTTCATCATCTAATCAGAAAATAAGAGTGAAAGGTCTTGATTGGACTCAGGAACAATATGTTTATGTACATTTTCCAATAGATAGTTGTTCATCTGCTCATCATTTTGTCAGGATGTTTTCATTTCCCAGAATTAATATAACATCTAGAAACAACAATCTTGGCAGTGATATCACAGATTACTGTTATATACTTGGCTCCTCAAAATCATGCCTAGAAGTGTATAGAACTGTGCCAGTGTTTTTCTTTTCACTACCTCTATAGAGCACAGTTTTAAAAAGTTTATAGAAGTACACAAAGTCTTAGAACATAAATACATGTAAGAAGAGCTCTCAAGTTTACAGCCTGCATTTTTGAAAATTCAACCAATTGCCATTTGTTGCTTTTGGTAGATTACCAAAATGTTTTCTTTTTTCATCATTTCCAGCTTAAAATCAATCAAAGAAAAACAAAAATCAAAACAAACCGAAAAACTCCCAACTTTGTGCTTTAAAAAGCAATAATGAGGATCTTTGGCAGTACCTATGTGTCACTGAAAGTGTACAATACTTTTCATTTATGAATACTTGCAGAAAGTGTGTATGAGAAGTTATTAATTCCTCTCAATGATTATTGATCAGTGTGTATTCCTTTTGCAGACATCAATGAATGTGAAAATGAAATTAATCCACCATGCTCTCCTTCTGCTAAATGCATTAACACTAAAGGCAGCTACAAATGTCACTGTACTGAACCTTACAAGCTGGCAGAAGATGGAAGAACATGCATTGGTAATGCTTGTGAATCTACTGTCCATTAAAAATTTCTCTGTTCTGTTTTACAATGCTGTAAAAATCATAAAATTGAGATTTATTGAAGAGCTGTTAACACACGAAAAAAACCTCTACACGGTCTGATGCAGTCAGATTCTGTAAAGTAAATGAAGGTATTGAATAAATAATACAGACACACAAGTAAGCTTTTCATTTTCCATTCCTACCATACGTAAATGGCTAAGTATTTCCTGACAGTGCATATGAAGGGTGGGGATCAAATCTGTCTCAGTTTCTCTAGTTAGTATCTAAATTCAGCATCTGAATCTTAAATAAGTTCCACATATTACGTACCAAAACTGTTAATCCTTTTAGGTCTTTCATAAATTATGCATCTTCTTGTTTTTCAGCTTTACTGCATGTGTGAAAGCTGTATTGGTTCTTAAGGTTTAGGTGTGGAGTATGAGTGTAGTTACCCACTGCTGCTGAGCAATCCCTATTCTGGGGAAAGAGTGCCTAGATCTGTCAAAAGCTCTATGAAAACCTACAATCCAAACTCAAGTGGATGGATATCTACTTTACAAAAGTGTCCAAGGGAAGCACAGAAAGTTTAGAGTGCTCAAAACTTACATATTTGGTGCTGTAGGCCATGCAATCATAAGTAGCACATAGCACATTTCTTATTTCCTGTTTATGACACCTGGGATTGCATTGTCCTTAATTATTATTAATTGAACAAAGAAAACACAGGATGATAATTCCCCAGTAAAAAAAATTACCTTCTTGCAAACAAACAGATGTCTTCAATGATGAACATGCAGTTTTCTAGCTGTGGTTCAGGACCACATGAGCATATTCAAGAGAGATCTCATTCCTCAAATAAAACCTTAAGGGTGAGATCACCAAAGGCCCAGGAGTGATGGAGATTGTACTTACACAGCAGCACTTGACATCCCTCTGCACAGGCACACCAACAGAAGTACCTTCTCAGTGAACGTTGCCAGAAGGACCTAACTCTCTCTTGCTGTAGCAAATGCAAATGCAAATCCTCAGGGTCAACTCTTTCTGGGATAAAACTAAAAAGGAATGGTGCTAGTCATTCAGAGTTTCATATTTTAAAATATTAGAAAAATAGAAAAAAACCTACCCTTTTTTGTAGGTGTTTTTTATCTTTATTTACAGTTTATTCCTTTACCCATTCAACCACAGTCACATTTATTTACCACTCTAAATCCAGGGACAAAAAACTGCCTTCAGATTAGTTTAAAAAAATTACTTTGCTGGTGTTGAGGGCAACAAAGACAGATTATATGAGGACACGTTACATGAATGTAAGGCAGCTCCAAATATAAGGTCAATTTTATATTTCAAGGGAGGAAACAGGAAGTGCTTACAGTCAGTGCTCCTGTGCCAAGTGATCGTTACCCACACCAAGTCAAATGTGCTTTTCAGAGCTTCATTGATTTTCTGACAACTCAAGAAAATGGGTGCAGGTACAGCCACCCAGGCTACTGCTGCATGTCTCGCATAGAAATTTAGCACCTTACTTTAGACCTCAGTAGCTAGAGGAGTTTGTCATCTCCATGGGCCCATCCTTGTGTGTTATGCTGAGATTTGGTTTGTTGGATCTCTGGAGTCAGACATAACAGTTTCTCCTATGTGACACACATTGCTTCCTCTTACAGCTTAAAGCTATAGAAGAAGACCTCCATTGACAAATGACTGGCAAAATTTGGCAAGCGATTACCTAGGTCTCCCTTGCATTCTCTTACAGAAATAAGGAGACTTGTTTAATGCTCTGCCATAACTGCATTTTAAACTGATTGCTCAATTTGAAATTGTGGCCTTAATCAGTCAACAACTTTTTAAGTCACTGCAGAGTGTCAGCCATTACATATTAGTGTTAATTAATACTGACAAGCTTTTAAAAGACATCATCCCTCTTAGATTCAAAGATGTAATTGCAGCTATTCTTTACCTCAGTATTGGTCCACTGGGAGCCTCTAAGCTAAGGATCATGGGCAAGGGGCAAGGTGCACGCTTTAACCTGCAAAGACTATACAGCCGGGCACAAGCAGTCTAGGAAGTTTCTGGAGAGCATTGATAGCTTCCAGACACAAATGATCAAAAAGATAATAAAGAAAGGTGCTCTGCGGGACCTGATACTTACAAATGGAATCAGAGAATGGTTGAGGTTTTAAGGGGCCTCTGGAGGTCATCTGGCCCAATCCCTCTGTTCAAGCAGGGCTACCTAAAGCCAGTAGTCCAGGAGCATGTCCAGATGGCTTTTAAATATCTCCAAGGTTGGAGACTCCACAACCTCTCTGGGCAAACTGTACCAGTACTGAGTTATCCTTCCAGTAACAAAGTACTTCCTGATTTTCAGATGACACCTCCTGTGTTTCAGTTTGTGCCCATTGTCTCTTGTCCAGTCACTGGACACCACTGAAAACTGCCTGGCTCTGTCCTTTTTGCACCCGCCCTTCAGATATCTATAGATATTGATAAGTTCCCCCATGGCCCTTCTCTTCTCAAGGCTAAACAGTCCCAGCTCTCTCAGCTTTTCCGGAGAGCACAGGAGAGATGTTCTAGACTCTTATAATCTTTGTGGCCCTTCACTGAACTCTCTCAAGTGTGTCCATGTCTCTCTTGCACTGAGAAGCCCAGAACTGGACACAGCACTCCAGATGATGGAAGGGACCTTTTCAGATCAACTAGTCAAACTTGCCTGTTTAAGCAGGATCAGCTACAGCAGGTTGCCCAGGACCATATCCAGTCCAGTTTTTAATATCTCCAGGAATGGAAACTCCACAGCCTCTCCCAGAAATTTTTTCCAATGCTCCACCTTCAGAGTAAAAAAATATTTTTTGTGTTTCATGTTTTTTGTTTGTGCCCATTGCCTCTTCTCCTGTCAGTGGGCACTACTGAGAAGAGAGTCTGTCTCTCCCATCTTAACGTAAGTAGTTAATTAGCTACTTCACAGTAGATTGCTTCCAAGAATGTTTGTGTTAAGTGAACGGAGAATGTTACCTACAGTCAACTGTGTTCCACTTTGTTTAATTTCCATATTAAAAGAATGTATAACAAATTTATATAACTCAACTTTTCTGTGTTTTTTCTTCAGCTGATACAATAAGTTTTTGTCAAGGTCATTGGGTGGTTTGGTGTGTTGGTCTGTTGTTTTTGCATTTTTAAGGACATCATTTGTAAGTCACAGATAATTTCACTATATTTAGAATAAAGTTTTGAGCCTTGGTAAAAAAGGCAGTGCAACACTTTTCTAAACCAACACGTTGATTATAATAAATGAGCAGCTGAAGTTTAGGAGTAATACAAATTTGGGGATCTGCACTATAGAGAGATTTGAAATTATGAGAGCACTTCATATTATTATGAGCACTTCAATCTTCAAAACTAAAGTGCTTTTAAAATTTTGAAGAGCTCTAGTAATGCTAACTTCTCAATACTGCAAATCTATATAACCTTCAATCCTGCTTTTATTGATGGAATTCATCAGTACGCTCAAGGCTTTCTTTTCTAAGGCTGGATAATGTTTTTGACTCAGATGAAAACTCATATAGGGTAACTTTATTCAGGAAGTGAATTCGTTGAGCTGCCTCAAATCAAAGTTGCTCAGCCCTTACCACTTTGGTCCATGGTTTGTATAAATGTTAGAAATTAAAAAAAAAAAAAAAAAGAACATAAGAGCTCCAGTTTTCCATCTGTGCATACTAAAACCAGGAGAAAAGATTGTCATGTTGACTCACAGTGAAGATATTTAAAATGTGTATGTTTTGCTTCCCAGATGAAATAGGCTAAAACTAATCATTTATGAAGGCTCAGCCAATAGGCAGAAACTTTTTAGGTTGAAGTATGTCATGTGATTAAATAATTACATGTTCCTACCCTAAGGACAGTGGAAATAAGCTTGCTTTTATAAATCCTATTTTCTTTGATGTGATCTCAAATTAAAAAGGAATCTAGACCTATTTGGCCACAATTTGTAAAAAAAAAATAATCAACAAATATAAAATACATTAAAATATTAAAAAATATGTATTAGAAATACTTTAAACGAGCAAACTAGCTTGTGCTTATGTGATTGATGGATGAGGATTATCTAAAGTGCTCATGGAAAACTTCTGTCTAATTCAATGACTAATACAGTTTGGACTTTACTTTTTAAATTACATGACAATTCCATGAAAAATCTATTCAATGTGTTAAATTTCTGAAACTTTAATGGGACCTTTGAATTCCACTACAATAAGAGTACATTATGCATTAAAGAGATAAGAGCCTATTGTGCGAGTGCCCCTCAGTCTTCCTCCTGTCCATGTTGCAGGCAAAAATTAACAATATTGTGCTCTTATCTGGTAAATGGAATATTTAATTCTGTCATTAAAGGTGTCAAAATGTAGTTCAAAGGAATTAACATTAACAAATGAATATGTTTAAAGATCAGTAAGTGTAAGCATGAAGAAGTCTCATCTTCATTTCTGTAGTCTTGGTGAGCAGTTTACCTCCAACACTGCATAGTGCAGCAAATGTAATTTCAAACTGGGAAGAAACTAATTCATTTTACCACACTGTTTCCCACAGTGCTAACACCTACCTGTTTGTTTCAGCATAAATATTCATATGTATTTAGTCCCTCTCTTACTTTTTAAGGGTATGAAGTCCAACTCACTAGGAAGTGAACTTATTTCACTTGTAAATTCTCCATTTTAGTCTCAATATTCTGGAAACCTTGCTCTGGAAAAACTTGGTTTTCCTCCTACTCAGTTTAATTCAATTGTTGTTAATAATTACTCAACTGGTGATACTGCATTTACTGTTGTTACTTCAGTAGCTGTCTTCTTGTGCCTTCATGACAACTTCTCACTTTGACATTATATTGTATCTATTTTTCTCATCAGATGATTGATGTTTTTTTAATATTGCGGCTTGAGAACTAACCATAAATCATTTCCATAGCCAGTTTAACTCATTTGTATGGTATATATGAAAAAAAAAAACACAAAAAACACCAAAAAAAACCCCCAAACAATTTAGCTCACATTGGTTTGATCAGAGGACAAGTCCCTTAACTGTTAATCCCAAAGACCAAATACCTGTTAAAACCAAAGAAGATGCAGAGCCAGAAGTGATATTTCGGGTTTATCTGTAATACTCTAATACTAATAATAAGTCTCTGAAAGACGGAATGAACTGAAAATTTCTACTCTTGAAATAAGATCTAGCTGCTAAGAAATAATGATGTCGATTCACATATTTGCTGTGTAAATCTGAATGAAAATGAGGCATTTTTCTTCATTTGCTTAGAAAAAAATAGATTGATGGTGAGACCCTGTAGTCTATAGTTTTGGGTGTGGACTTTATGGTTTCTTGTGAAAATATGTTGCAAATGCTCTGTTTTGAGAAAAAATGCTCACAAATAGCTTCAATCAACTGATGTTTATTTACCTTTTCTATTTGAAATCTCATAAAATTGTCAACAAAAGTGGCAGTATGTCAGTGTGCATGCTCTCGCCTTTCATTTCTTTCACTCTAAATATCTGTCTTAGAAAAGTAGTATATAAGTAACTGAACTGCCAAGCAGCTTTAAAATTGCATTTCATTACTGTATAACCTCATTGTAGAGAATGAAGTCCTGAAACCATAAGAAGTTTGCATTTGGCAATGAATAAAAACTGTATAAGGAATCAAGTGTTTGGGATGCCCCTCTCCCTTCCTTGCCACAGTAGTATTCCAGGCTCCATCATGATTTTTGTTTCCCCAGGTGCACCAGACACAGTGGAAGGTTTCTCCTAAGCTGACAGGCTACAGCTGCAATGGAACCCACCTGAAGTTACACTCCCAAAGCCTGCTACCGGCAATGTGTGCTTTTATTTCTACGTAATCCATGCAAAGTTGACTTCAGGCTTCCGATAAACTTAAACCACCTTTGCCTTGAAGCTGGAATGTCTCTTTTCCTTCCTCGTTTATGTTACCACAAACATGGGTGAAATGGAAAAAGGCAGCGTAGATTTGGACACACCTCGTGCTCCCTCAGCAAGAATGCTCACTGACACAAAGTATGCAAGCCCATTAGCTGCTCTTTGCCAAAAAGCAATCTAGAGAGGCAGCAAATTTTGTCACTAGCCCGATCTGAGGGCGCTACTGAGCATCGGTGTCTATTTGGGCTTTGTTTTTTTTTTCTTATTCTTCTACCTGGGTAACTGCATGAGTCCAAGGCAGAACCTGTTATCTCAATTGTTATACAAGTATAATTCATTCAGAGGAGGTAATTTCTGTATCTAATACTGATTTGCACTGGGGTAGTGGCAAGAGGACCCTGTCCAATTAGAGCAGGATGGGCACCAGATCCTCACTCAATTAATTCTTTAGAGACCTTTGAGTTTAGACAGAAGATAAAAGATGTAGATATGACAAATACAATGGGAAAATTTACAAAATAAAAGAGAAACAATTGTGATCTACTTCTGTAGTACTCGGGCTCTTTCATCTTTCTAAGGAAACACTGTGCACTTTTATTTTCAAATTTTAAATTATTGTATAGGCAATAGTTATTGATTGTGCTTTTTCCCAGTGGGAACTAGGAAACAGCGAGCTCTGATTTTCAAAGCCAATCTCCATAGCTAGGGAAAATAAAAGTATGCCAGAATTTAATTTTGGTGAAAATGTTAGTATTTAATACAGTTCAACTGAGTATACAGCTTAGCCTACATGAATTCCTTTTTACAGTATGTAGTTCTCTTTCAATATTATTATTAAGACCTGTTTTTTGCAGTGCATTTTGTTCCAGTACAAAAGAATTTACTCTCAGGATTCCTAACAGTCATTCAACTCAAAACATTGTCATCGACCTCCTAATTTTAATTGGCTTTAATTTTTCTTCTGAATTTTATGACAGTGACAGATTGTAACCTTTGGATAAATGTTCTTACCTTTTTTGCATGCATTTAGTGCTATGTCAAACGAACATAAATCCTGAAAATGGTACTTCTTTAAACTTTGCTGGAATTATAATATTGGACAAACTTTGCTGTGCTGCAAAACACAGAACACTGTAAGTAGTGACTCATCACAGCAGGTGCCTCAGACTGCAAAGTCACTCAGTACTCTCAGCACTGCACCCTGCAGGGGTGAGAAAACCAGCTGGTTTGAGGTAACAATAACCATGACTTTTGACACTTGTCAAAACTATGAGAAAAATGCTGACTTTATTTGAGAAAATTTTTCTACAGGAGCCCTAGATTCTGTGCTATTCAAGTATTTAAAAAAAAACCACTCTTTTGACATTATGATTTTTTTATTTTCTGGTGGATGGATTCATGTCCTTGTAAATATTTAACTGAGAAACTAAAATAAATACTGAGCTTTATGCAGGGGAAGGTAAAGACAGTAGATTGAAGCAAAAGATTACAGCTCTTCAAATTAACTGTGTGCTGAACTCAAACCACAATTTTATTCCGCTAATGACTGAGATGCGTAAGAGCAAAATGAAATGCTAAAATTAAAGCAGAATAGGAGATGTTTTTTAGAATTTTAGCAGCTACTATATTCTTTCCTGACATGTCCCCTTCTATTAGATTGTTTCAATGAAAAACATTGAAACTGTATTATGATTTCTATGAGTATTACTGGCAATAGCTTTTGACATTTCAGCGCACATGTGAAATTTTGTACATTTATAGTAAGTTAAGAGCAATGATAATGATAAAGCTAAGTTGCCAGTATCATCAATTTTTTAAATCTTTCATAGGGCTTTTGGGCACAAGCTAATGAGGAATTAGCATTCTCACTATTATTCTTCCCATCCTGGCCCACAAGCTGCAAATGAACTTGTTGTACCTCTCTTCAGAAGTCTGTCAGTCACATGATTACATCCTTTGAATACTGAAATTCAAGATGAGCTGACGATCAGATTTCCCAGGTTGGAAGGTCACCTTTATTTTTACATGGTGCTACGTGGCACTGGAAGCGTACATATCTGCTGAGCTGATGGATATCTTCCCACTCCCAAGACAGCAAACCAATTTTGCTAGGATACAGATGGCAGCTGAAGATGCATTGCATACCCACCACTGCAGGGGCACAAATTCCACCCTCCAGGAAAGCTTTGTTGCTTTATCACCATGTACCAATTTGTGCTTGATCGTACTTCTGTTTGCATCAGAAAGACAGCATGGCAGAGCAAAAAAGGCAAAAGATACTCTGGCACTTGACACAGCAGGATAGATTTGTCATGATGAGCTTTTGGAATACCTGTCAGCCCAGGTGCTGGAGCCTACGTAAACGTGGATCTCAAGTCTCTGCATACAGCATAGACAACCTCCAAGCAGACCTTGTTAACCAGGGTTAACTCAGAGGCGAGCACTTCAAGGGAAAAAAATCCACACCACAGGGCTGAACTCGTGCTGAATAGCTGGTAAAAAGCCAAAGGTGTGTGTGCTGACCATTTCCCCAGCGTGACATTTGCACTCCATCTAGTACACGGTGCAGAGTAAGAGCTATGGTTTAGAGCTATGGTTTCAGACACCGTGTCTCTGCAGAGTAACATTGTGAAGCTGCCTGTACAGTGCTTGGAAAGGGGTAGGCAGCCAGTGCTCTCTCAGGACTATTGTGCTCTTCCCATTCTCCTTTTGGGTGTTTCCTGCACCTGCTTTCTTATAATATACATGGCCTGCATTCTCTTTCTCTGCCTTTTTATCATAAAACTGCAGAGTATTTACCCTTTATTTCCACTCATGGTTTCTTGGGGTAACTATATTAACCGTAATTATTTATACACTTGCTGCTTTGATCATTGAATACGATTTGGCCACAAGGGAAAAGATGAGCATTATCTTTTGAGGAGCACAAAAAGTATGTCCTGGTTTGAGGAAGAACAGAACATGTTATGAGAGTTTTCTATTTCCTTTTCTTTTTGAGTTCCTAAAATAAAGAATAATGAACACTACCTCTCTGTATAGCTAAATAACAATAGAGGTAAAAAGGCACAGGCTGAGGTTAGTGCCCCACTAGGTGAGCTATAAATCAAAGGTCCTGATCCATTTCTGTCCTTAAAATCCCATGATTCTTTGTGTGAATGGAGAAATTTAGAGTTATGTTTATGTCTTCCACAGTGCTTCAGGGAAATTCTGACATTTTTCACTAAGATGGCAAGTAACCAAGATGTCAGATGGAAAGTACTTAAAGAACACTAACTTGTTTGACAAAGGCAAAATATCAGCATTTGTAATTTCTTTTTCTTTTAACATTTTCCACTCTGTGAACAAATTTGCAGGATTGTTCTGCTTTCCAATATTAATTTTAGGAAAAAGACAAAGCTCTCAGCTGCTTTAGGTTGTTTTCCAGCTAGAACAACTTTAGTGATATCCTTAGGTTTTTAACTCTGCCATATTGAATCTTACATCAGGGATTCTGATCTGCCACAAATGGTCCCTGAATACCAAGTGAGTAGACTGTTGACTAACCCTAAAATTTGCAAGCTTTGGAGGCAGAGTTGGTGGTGAGATAGCCAAGCTGCTGCTGGCTGCAAAGAACCTGATGACTATATCTCTGAATAAGGACTGATGCTTATTTCTATCCTATAAATTCAGATGTAAATCTTCAATTAAATATAAAAAATATGACAAAGTGACAATGAGAGGTACATAAGATATTACCAGGAGGAATTTAAATAATTGTTATATTTTACAATGATGCTATTTATAATCAGCTCTGCCCTGTTTTTGACTGTTTCTGAATTAATTTTCCCATTATATCCCACTGACATATTATTCAAATAAATATTTCGCATGGCATGAGAACAAGTCCTCACACTGCAAAATTCTGCCGTTTTCTTCCATGGGACAGAAATTCTGCCTTTGGGCTGTTACCGTGTAAAACAGTGCTGTTCTGTTTGACCTCTTTCTGAGCTGGTGATATCTGGCATTTAAGTGGTATGTATTACAATTTTAAAATAAAGAGAACCTGTCTGTTTAATTGTGGTAAGTAATGTGGGAGTATTAAAGGGAGCATATTTTACAGAGTGATCTTGTGTATTTTTACACTTGATCTTGGATTATTGCAAACTGGTGTCAATTCTCTTTATGTTAAACATAAAACCAAATGATTATATATACTTTCAGTGAAAGAAGACTGGCAACAATAGGAAGAAGAAATTTAAGGGACTCATTTAAGTACCTCTCTCTCTCCATGGAAACTTTAGAAATCCTCCTGCAGCAGACATGGCCCTTCATTTACTTCAGTTGAAGTCACACTGCACAAAACCAAAATAATAAGTAATTTGGCTTAAGATAAATGAGAAAAATGATGACACATGAAGTTGAGGTTTTCCTCACTTATGCTTATAAAAGATGCTATGATGTTTTTCACAAATAGTGTAACATCTACTCTTCTTCCAAATGTGTATTACAATAATGGAACCAAAAATCTCCAAATATACATATATATATATGTATGTATGCGTGCAACCTTTGAGATTTCAATGATTTACGTTAGACGGTTCTCTTTCTATGAATCTGATCTGGCGGTTTGCTTAATTCACAGGTGTTGCATTCTGGCAGCATAATCTTGCAAGCTATGATATACTTTACCCCATGTTGCTATTCCACATACCCGATAAATGTGGAAAATCAGACTTACACCACTTGATTTTAGACTTCTGAGTGTAGCTGAACTTAGGCTCCCTTTATGAGGTTCTGGGGAAAATGGGCTCTTTTGAGCTACAGCTTTTCTGACACATTTGACTTACTTAACTGTCTACATGAGGATGAAGTTAATACTCCATAAGCTCACAGCATTACAAATGTAGACATACAAAACACAGATATCCATATTGAGCTTAATGAATCATGCCAAGGCACAGTGGGGGCTGGAGGCTGCCTGAGGTTGGTTGCAGAGGGTGGTGGAGGCTCCCCATGGTGGCAGGGCAAGGCCTGGCGGCCAGGGCATCTCCCACCACCCCAGCCAGGAGCAGGAGAGTCAGGGAACATTGGGACAGCCACAGCCCCAGGCATGGAGCATCTCCCTGGTGGCTGGGGATGGGACAGGGCTGGGAAAGGGTTCTGCAGGTGGAGTTCACTCTCCACATCTACAGAGGACATGGTCTGTCATGGGAATTGCTGCACAGCATCTGCAGCAGACCTTAGGAGGAGGACAAACAGGGCAGCCACAGCTTAAAAGCAGGTCCCAAGCAAAAGAAGTTTCACAATGCATGCAAATGCTTGAGCCCTATTAATATTTTATTTTTCTGGAACAAATGTGAGTTTTCTGGTTACTTTGTGGAATCTTCTTTATCTTTTCAACCTGAGGTTTCTCCCTGTTAAAATAAAGACTTTATGATATTTAACAGCTGAGACACCTCCTGTGAAAACTGTTTGCAACTGAAGTTAATTTCTGATGCATTTAAAATAGGTAGAAATGAACTAGAAGTAAGACTGTTTTACATCACTGTGTTTGTAAGTCATTACCGCAGTCTTTCTTCACTAGAACAGCTACGAATGAGAGTATTTGTGGTTTTTAGAAAAAGAAAAAAATACAACTTCTTCAGTTTTAACAGCAGGAAGGAACCAGATTTTCAGTAAACTGGATATTTAGGAACAGTAATGGGCTTAATACTTTGAAAAGTATTACTGAGACATACTTACATTGGTAATAACAGTTTGTGTTGAGGAAGCCGAGAGTATATTAAATATATTGGAAATATAATCCTTCAATGCTATCCAATTCATCTGTGTACGTAGTACTGTTGAACATGTGGAAATCTGGCTGTTTCCCTGCTTTCAACACTCAAACTGCTTTCTTGCCTCCAGCAATATCAGATCTACTCTTTATTCCTCATATCCATCACCGACTGAACTGTATTCTTACATTTTTGTGCACATCCCAATTCTCGTTTGCAAAATCACCCACTATTCATGAGGATGCTATTCTGATGTCCACGAGGAAAAGGACAAAACAAATTAGACATACATATTTTAAACAGATTTCTGGTCTCTGCAGCAGCTCCAGTTTTTTAAATGATACCTAAAACTTTATTAATATTAATAAAGCACAATAGGAAGAGTACTGGAACAGTAAGTTAATGTTAGCTACAACCTGGATTTACCTTTCCTCTCCTGAATCAAGTGTCTTTGTTTCACCTCTCTGCCCTCATTCTCCTGAGTATGCTGTCTGCAGCATTCCTTCAAGCACTGCCCAAAAGAGCAAAAAATCCTTATTTTAAAATTGATTTCTTGCAAAGCTCTAAGCCATTCATGGGTAAGTCATTTGTTGAATAAAGTTTGAACTCCTGATTTGTCTTTCATACAAAGAGAAATTTGTGTAGGCTTTTGGGATTTCCTGTGCTTATCCCACAGTGGGCCTATACTTACTATTGATCATTTTTACAGAAACACTTGCTTTATTTTCTTCAGACAATGTTTATAAAAGTACACAGGAGCCCAAGGGCTAGATCAAGTACAGCAAACAAGCAGCCAGGCTTCCTCTACAGTGAATGAGCTGCATCAGAATGACATTCAGCTCCCCTCACCAAATAAACACACACACAGAGAACTGTCTAAAAGTAGACAGTTTGGAAATAGTGAGCATGAAGCACATCTAGGCAACCCTAAAACCTCAGTTCCTAGGTGAAGGCAAATGCATTTTTATACCCAAGATCCAAAACCTAGATTCTGTCAATTCTGTCCCTGACGTGAGTTTGCTTGAACAAATGGCTGGGACCTGCCTTTCCTTTGTAAATAGACCGTTACCCATAATGACTTGCAGGTGGAGAAAACAAGGTTTTAAAGGGACTCAGAGCTACATCCAGCACATTCCAGGAGACTGCACTAATCAGGAGACCAGGCTTGATGCAGTTACAGTTGTGCTATGGTGCACCGATATCCAGTGAAGCTGAGTTAGCTCTGTAAGTTGGCCTTGATGGTGTATGTGATTTTAATTCTGTTCTGAGTAATATATGAAATTAATTGCTTATGTGGCACCTATTTTTAAAGTATCTCTTTATCATTTTCCCATAAGTATGCTATGCCTGATAGGGTTTGTTGCATTATCCTCCCTTTCAGAAAAAAAAAAAAAAGTGGTGATAATAAGTGGACTCTTCATGGGATTAGACAGCCCTGCATGGAGTACAGAATATATCTCCATTAGGTGAGTTGGAACAATATAACACCTGTACTGAGCTAATTTGCATGTTTGACCCACTTCTATGAACAGCATGCTTAATAGCCAACCTGCTGCAGGAGAATTATACAGATGATGAATTAACAATGCCCTGTCAGCATTCTCTAATAATATTGTGTTAAATCCCTGCCCTAAATTCACACTGCATGGAGATAAATACCTCTGCCACCATCTTTTTTATATTTAATAATTACTCTGCTGCTGCAGGTACAGACACGTGAGTGGGATTTAAACTCCCATTTTTCTTTTTTTTTTTCTTTTTTAATCCCCAAATAGCTATTGAGAAGGAGACATTTTGATTTAAGGACCTTGTCTGAAGTACTTAAATGTCAGTAATAAGGAAAGTTATGTTTACCAGTTCTATGTTTGTTTGTGTGTTTGTTTTACGGTAAATTACTTTGAAAAGAAGAATGACTGTGAAGTGTTAAAGCTGGTCTGTGTGTCCTTGTCTCTGTGTGTGTGTTTGCCTGTGTGTACGTGTGCTCTTTGGCAAAATAATTGTCAATTAGCTGGAGGGAAATAAAAACCAGAAAAATTCTCAGGATTACAACTTTCAGAAGAGTATTTTAAAAGCATCTCCTCTGCCCTACTTAACTGATGAAAAATAATCAGAAGTGGTCTTAAAGTGCTAAGGCTGAAAGTTGAACTATAGAGACACCCCCCAGCACTGACATTCAGCTCTCAGAAGTTTCACCAAAGTGCAGAGAACACTTTGTGCTCATTCAACTTTCTGGCTTGAAAAAACATGATAATAAATAAATATGTATAAAATGAAGGCAAATTAAGTCTGTAAATTGCATTGTAAAGTCTGCAGGTTCCAATACAATTTCTATTGTATTTTCTGTGACTGAGTTACAGTAGATTTCAGCCAGATGAAAATTTGTGGAAACCTGGTGTAGGTGTCAGTGAGTGTCTGTGTATATATTATTTATATATTTATTTACATCCAGTTTTTTACAAAATTCTTTTTTTTTAAAAAAGGGCTCAGATTAGGAGCCCTTTCTGGCTGGTAACATTTTATTTCAAATTAGGCATTTCACAGCACCTTTAATTTACTGAAAATTAAAAAGACATATCATATAACTACCTCTTTAACTGTTCCATTTGACCTTGCAAACTTGGAATTTTATGGTTGTCCCAAAAATGTTACACTGACAACTGTCGGGCAACTGGGGATAACCCTTCTGGGTTGTCTTTTACTATCCACCTGTGAGTTGTAATGCATAGTTGAGAAATATAAAACTTCAATGGTTGCTATAGGGTGCTGTGGGCAGAAGCTGGATCTCTAGGCAGTGATTCAGAGAAGCATACTACTAGATATCATAAGCATTCAGCATGCATTAATATTTTGGGGCCTTAACACAGAAATATTCCGGTCACTCTGTGTAATTTTTCCTTTTCCTTTAGTGTTTGAAAGCTGATCTAAATAACATATCTATTTTCTTTCTAAATTTTGCTCAATAATTTCTTTAGGTTTTGCTTTAAAGTTAGTTGTGTGACCCAGGAGATGTGTTTTGATTCATGCTGAATTGCTCACCTTATTGGCCATCTGAGAGGTTCAGCATGTTTCCTTGCTGTTTTAAAGAGGGCATATTCAGTTAGCACATCAGGTCAGTTGAACATATTAGAAGATGGATTTAATCTACCCAGGAAAAGGAAGCTGCAAAAAATTGCCCTGATTCAGCCAGTAAGGTGCAGTGTCCCCTAAAACCAAAAAGTCGTAGAAAATATTTCTGAACTGAAATCCTACTCCTGATCCAAGTTTACCATATGGGGAAGATTTTTCGTGGGCCTCCAGCAATATTTTAACCATAGTATGGGCAGTCTTACAGACTGGTGTATATATACATAGAATGTTCCAGTTTCCAAACCCAGGGTAAGGGCGTAGGAAATGGATGCAGTAGAAAATTTGGAAGTGATTATATAAAGCCCTGCAGATGCACTGGGACTTCTTGCATGTTTTGCTAAAATTTTGTTCTATAGTTTTGGGCAGATTATTGTTTTCTGGTTTTAATATACCTTTGAAAATATGCAAAATACTTGAAACAGTTTCAGAGACAACCTGGCCCATGTCTATAAAACACAATTTACCCTTGCCCAGGAACTTGACATCAAGTGATTTCTTCTTTCCTTCCACATGAGGTACCACAGAAAGGAAGATTACAGATGAGCCTTGGAGACTAGGGACATCAGCAGAACCACATGCTGTCAGGGGTACAACTCTGCTTGTGGACTGCTCTCTGAGTTGAATCTCAAAATAAGCAGGGAGGTAGTGAAACTGTATTAAATAGGATGTTGGTGATGACATTGTGGGTTTTAGCACTTATGAAAGGGCAGATGGCAACTGTACTCTACATAAATTAAGGAACATGGACTTTAGGATGCAGAAAATGATTTTTTTTTAAGAGTCAAGGCAAGGAAAGACAAGTAGGTGCAGGAATATATCAGCAAGTTGCAGAAAGAGCCACTGTTGCACAGTGGATCCTGAGACAGGTGCACAAAAATTTACAAGTGGAGCTCATAATTCATGGTGTATATCAACACTAACAGCGAAAGTTACTTTGGGAAGAAATAAAATCAAAAGGAGAGAGACAGAAAGTGAAAGGGGAAACTCTCCTCAGTGGCCAGCAGGAAGAGAAGTGATGGGGGTCCCCAGGTAATCAGCCACCCCAGGGCTCCCCTCCAATTCAGCAGGGCTACCCCACAACACTCTCCTGCACAAAGGACACAGGATTCATCAGGAGCTGCTCAAGCTCCCGTAGGTGGTTCCTGCTTACAATGACTTTATCTTTGCCTGGCAAGTGCTGGCCGGGCTGGTGCTGGATCCTCACTGACAGCTACACTCAGTGAGAGTGTGTTATTGGACCTCTAACATCCCCCCCACCCCCAAACAAGGGGAAAGGGGGCAGAGATGGAGTATTTCTCCTGCTTGATGCACTTGCTTCCTTTGAGAACCCACCACTGTCACATTACAGGCTCTGCTAGGGTAAAGCCACGAGAACGGCCTGAGAGCAAGACTGTGAGATAGTGAAGGGGAAAATCCTGCCCCAGGGCCCTGGGAGACCCTGCCCAAGTGGCTGGGGTGATGGACACCCCCCCAACTGCTGGAGGAAGGCAGGCTGGACACCTGCAAACTGTAGGGTCTCAGCAGAGCATCGGCATTGTCTGATGAGGCTGTAGTATGAAAATCCTTTTCTGAGCTGTGAGTCATAAAACAATTTTGTTGGTGCAGCCATTTATCAGCCTCAGCTCTCTAAAATTAGATATTTGGGATCCGAATCAGCAGAACATTTTCTACATGTGTATGGCAAAGCTTTAAATGCAAAATTTATTTATTCTTTTCCTTGTCTTTAGTACCATCATAATTTGCTCAGCTCATAAAAGTCTTAGAACATCTTGAAAGACAATGGAAACATTCAGAACAAAAATTTGTTATTTTGAGAGCATTCAGTATCCAGACACTTTCAAGCTTTTTTTAACAAAGAGCTTCCATAGTTGTTAATATCTTACTTTAGACTGTTTTGACTTTTAGTATCCTGTCCATCATTAATATCATCATTCAAAGTATGTTACATTTTAATCTATGTGTTTTTCCAGTGTTTTGAAGTAATTAAAGAGCAGTATAATATTTACACTGGAAAGTCCACAATGTCCTCTTAATGTCTTTGTAAACAAAGATAAACAGCTCTATTTTTTATCTAGCTCTGGAGTAATCTTCAGTAAAAGGAAAATAAAAAAATCCCCAAACCAGGAAAAAAACCACAAACTGATGTACTCTCTCAATTTCATTTATTTTCATTTTATTCACATAAATACTTTATTCTCAGCCACTAGCACGTCCACTTGAAATATAGCTTCCCTACTCTCTGTTCATCCAAATTACCACTTTTGCATGCTAGCCGTTCAGAATCTTTAGAGATTCTTGGTTTTGGCAGTATTTGTACAAAAAACAAATTAAGAACATACAAACAAGATAGATGCATATGCTAAGAAGTGTAGATTAAAACAAGACAATTGCATTTACACCAGTGTATAGCAATATTTCAGATTGTCATTTTTGCTGATATTTATATCCCCAATGATCTCGGCACATGACTCATAGTTAACACACCGTGTCTTGATGCCAGCTATCTTTTTATGCAGGTTTGAAGGTGACTTTTTAGCTTTCCCAAGTGCACAGCTAGCTATAAAAATGTCTATGAGGGTTTTTTTACATTTATGATAAATTTGACTGCATTTTCAGAAAAGAGAGCTCATTTTTATTGCTGTTGGGTGAGCTAATTTTAAACAGGGTCCTACTGCCTTTTAATAAAACTTTGTCTTATGCTACTTCTCCTTTCTGAGATTGTTTTTGGATTTTCAGGGACCAATAGAATATGTATTTTTTCCCATCAATTTCTCAATTGAAAGAGGACATGAGAAAAAGAAAAGGTATTTAAAACATTTTTGCATTTAATATCTATAAAAGGCAGTCAACAAATCTGTAAATACACATATAAAAATCTATAGCTTTCTCTTCTGAATGCAGCAATCAGGAAAAAAAAAAACAAACAGTGTGAATGAAAAACTATTTTTACTAAAGCTTATGAATGGTTAAAAAGCGTGCACAAAGCAGGAAAAAGAAACACCTGTAATCTTATCTAAACCTAGATTCAGCTAGGATTTAGTCATAAAGACTGCCAAACTATTTGAGTTGTTGTCACAGCCAATGGATATCAGAAATCTGTTTAAAGTAGTAGCACTGAGATTTTTCCAACTGTGCCTTCAGAGTTTTTCCTTGCTTTCTGTCTTCAAATTCACACTGTGTTTTCAAAGGGCTGGTTGAACAATGCCCCGTTTCTGCATTGTAAGGCAGAACAGCAATGTCCTGTGGTACAATACAAATTTACTGTAAGGCATTATAAGATAACGGGGAACTTCTAATGAGCTCCATTTATCACTTTGAAGTGACAAATTCACCTACACCACATGGAGAGAAAATATTACGCTCTTGCTATAATATTAAAAGAAAAAAAGAAGACGACTCAATTGGTCTTGAACTCTTGTCTCTGGCAGTAGGAAGAATCAATTACATGTTCTATAGAGTCTACACTTTAAATGCAGAACCGCAAAGAAATATTCAGCTTAACTCCAAATGAGATGGTATTTCTATACAGCACAACATAGAGGCGGTGGCTAGCACTCTGGATAAATCACATAGGAAACAGCTTTGAGTGTTTTTCTTGCCAAAAACTCCATGGTGTGTTAGAGGTATACACTTAAGCTTCTTCATGTTTGGTGAGTTTGCTACAAGACTAACAAATCAATAACTGCTTCACATTACCCCCAAAAGGCAAGAGTCCATACCAGGGCTGACATTGTTCATTATCAGCAACATGGATTACAGAAAGCACACCTTCAGCAAATGTGCAGATGATGCTAAATTAAGGATGACACAAGAAAAGGCAGAGCTTACTCCAGAAGGACCTTTATAAATTTGAGGATTAAATCATCAGAAAATTCCTGACATTCGACGAGGAGTATGAAACCCTATGCCCAAGGATGCAATAACCCCCTGTGTGGGCACCGGTTGTGGGGAGTACGGTGGGTGCACAGTGAGGGATGAACAAACACTGCACCCTCGCCACAATTATTGCAAGCCACATAGTGAGTCACATCAGATAAAGCTGAGAAAAGTTATTAGCCCTCTTTTCTTGATACTGGTGAACCTGAACTTGGAGTGCTGTGTCTTGATTTGGGATGCAACATCAAGAGTGGTGTAGACAAACTAGAGAAGATCCATCCAAAGTCTCCCAAGAGGACAAGGGCCCTTGACCCACACGGAGAGGCTGGAAGAACTGAACTTGTTTAGTTTAACCAAGACAGGGTAAAGAGTTGATCTGCTAACACAGCCACAGCTCTTTGAACAGGAGTTAGTTATAAAGAGAAGAGCAGGAAACTCTCTTGCCAGACAACAAGTAGTGACAGGTACAGGACAAGTAGTGAACCTGCTGCTTGGAAGGTTTTATTTGGTTTAGGGAAACTCTTTTTTCCTAGCAGAATAGTTCACCATTTGAACAGGTAACCCAGACAGGTCATGTATCTCCATCCTTGCAGGTCCTCAAAACTCATCTAACAAAGCCCTGGCAAACCTATTCTTCTGTCAGTGAAAGTTTTGCTGTGAACAGAAAGCTTGCCTGGATGGCCACCAGACCTCTCTTCCAACTAACTTGTCTATGATTCTGCGGTCCTGTATTAACATGATTATGGAGCTACCTAGTTTAAATTCCAAGCGGGTCTGGTGTCACCACCCATTTACTTTGATTCCCCCATTTTATTCATGCTTCCTAATTATTTTTGCATTATAAACTAAAGTGTTGCCACTCTAGGTTTTGTCTTGGATCTGAACTTTTTTTCCAAATTTTTCACCTAAAAGAGTTGGCTTTTTCAAAGGGAAAAGTTATTCCTTTTCCCAAGTAAATTAAGAAATGCTGACAACATTTTTTTTAAACTATCCATGTTTTAGAGCACGGATATGAAAATGATACCAAGATGCATATTTTAAGAGGATTTTTAAAAAAAAAATACCTAAATTGAGCCAAATTGTTAACTTTTGCCCAACACACAAGCCAGTCACAAAAGAGACCTAGTAAGCTAAAAATTCAGTGGTATTTTCTGCAACAGAAAAGTACCATCTCAAACCTGTAGGAACCTAACAAGTGGTTGCATCTCCGGGACAAGACTGGTCAGGATAAAGAGCCATTTTAGCTTTGCATACAGGCTATGTCTATATTAGCAAATAAGGCCCAGTCTTGGGGTTGATCCTTTTCTCACAATCACGTATGTGTTTTTTGACCCATATCAGTTAACATTCTGGAGGTCTGAGCACCATTTCCAACACCCAGTGTGAGATAGATTGCTCCACACTTGACTCCTGAGATGGAGATCCTAACATGAAATCCACAAAGAAATGAATCGTTCTGATTGAGAGCTGAATTGAAATGGTGTGCAGTAAGTATGGGATGGGACCACATACTGAACAAGACAAGAAAATGTTGAAGAGCATACGCCTATGCTGTTCACAAATGAGCTGTGCTGGTTCCTGTGGAAAAGAAAATAATATACGAGCATATAGCTAAGGAAGTGAAGCATAAACACAAGACACCGAAGTGTCGCAGTCAGTCTTCAAACTGGCATCCCTGTTTGAATTTGCAGCCTAAATTAAGATTTTTAATGTAGCAAACATTCCTTTTTCTTATTCTCACCTGGTTTCCTTTTGCCTCCGTGCTGCAGAACTTTGGGATGAGAGGATATAAAATTCACAAAAGCAAAGCCCCAGAAGCAGGACATTATCTTCCAAGGACTCTATCCAGAACTATGAAGTTTTCATAAAGACCACAACAAGGAGAAGAGTCAGAGCATGTTTTCACATTGCAGTCCTGCCCTGCAGTGTGTTGGTTCCACTTAATTTTTCTGTTTCCTGTGTGAGCTGTGCCTTCCCTTCCTCCCCCATCTGTATATGAATCAGGGCATCATACATTGCTGGTGCTGAAATCCATCTCAAATTCACAGCTACCTTCTGTCCCTACCTCGTTACCAGCCTTTCTAACTTTGAGAATATCAACACTGCAGTACATAGTTTCCTGTTACATTGAAAAGTAAAGGTCTAAATTTAATGTTTAAAAACCTTTGCAGCCACTGGAAATTCTGCTCTTGGTCTCAGTGAGACTGAGATGCCTTCCTAAATAAGTAAGACGGACTGGCCTGTTGATTCTAATAATACCTTTCATAATTAATCCATTATAGTTTTCTAAAATGTGGTTTAAATGGTCACAGAATTTCCAGTTCACTGCATCACATGGGCACTGCAGAGGGTCTTGCATTGGTTGTGTAAAGGTGTTTATAACACTTGTTTATGAAGCCAACGTAGTTGATATCTACAAAGCATTTCCTTGGCAGAAATTAAGTCTAGATTGCCATGAAACACATAAAACAGGTTTCTGTCATCAACCATCCCTGGCCCTCTCTGCACACATTTAATCAGCAGGGGGACACAAATTTAGGCTGGCCTGGCTTATAGCCACATAATATCGAAGTAGGGCCCGGTATTGGAAACCAAACTTTCCAAAGTCAGCTTGAGTGAGAAATCATTAGTTTGTGACTCCTGGCAGACTAATTGGTGTGTATGGAGCTCCATAATGATTTGACTGTATTGATCCTCTCTATGCTGTGTGAATTCCTAATCTAATGTATTGGGAATCTCCGTACTGTGCTCTGTTTAGCTGTGTGGATGTGCTTGCTGTTTGCTGCAAAGCTTTTACAGTGATGGTTGTTCTGCATAGTTGCAGGGNAAAGCCCCAGAAGCAGGACATTATCTTCCAAGGACTCTATCCAGAACTATGAAGTTTTCATAAAGACCACAACAAGGAGAAGAGTCAGAGCATGTTTTCACATTGCAGTCCTGCCCTGCAGTGTGTTGGTTCCACTTAATTTTTCTGTTTCCTGTGTGAGCTGTGCCTTCCCTTCCTCCCCCATTTGTATATGAATCAGGGCATCATACATTGCTGGTGCTGAAATCCATTTCAAGTTCACAGCTACCTTCTGTCCCTACCTCCTTAACAGCCTTTCTAACTTTGAGAATATCAACACTGCAGTACATAGTTTCCTGTTAAATTGAAAAGTAAAGGTCTAAATTTAATGTTTAAAAAACTTTTGCAGCCACTGAAATTCTGCTCTTGGTCTCAGTGAGACTGAGATGCCTTCCTAAATAAGTAAGACAGGCTGGCCTGTTGATTCTAATAATACCTTTCATAATTAATCCATTATAGTTTTCTAAAATGTGGTTTAAATGGTCACAGAATTTCCAGTTCACTGCATCACATGGGCACTGCAGAGGGTCTTGCATTGGTTGTGTAAAGGTGTTTATAACACTTGTTTATGAAGCCAACGTAGTTGATATCTACAAAGCATTTCCTTGGCAGAAATTAAGTCTAGATTGCCATGAAACACATAAAACAGGTTTCTGTCATCAACCATCCCTGGCCCTCTCTGCACACATTTAATCAGCAGGGGGACACAAATTTAGGCTGGCCTGGCTTATAGCCACATAATATCGAAGTAGGGCCCGGTATTGGAAACCAAACTTTCCAAAGTCAGCTTGAGTGAGAAATCATTAGTTTGTGACTCCTGGCAGACTAATTGGTGTGTATGGAGCTCCATAATGATTTGACTGTATTGATCCTCTCTATGCTGTGTGAATTCCTAATCTAATGTATTGGGAATCTCCGTACTGTGCTCTGTTTAGCTGTGTGGATGTGCTTGCTGTTTGCTGCAAAGCTTTTACAGTGATGGTTGTTCTGCATAGTTGCAGGGAACAGTATTGGGGAGCAAGAATAAAGAGGGGCTCTAGGGAAGATGCATCTGTGATCAGCCAGCTCTATCAAGATTTCCAGGCAGCAGTACATACGAGTACTTCGACTGCTTGTCTCAGTTATGGGAGTTGTTTTCATTGGATAGAAAATCTTCAGTATCAGTGTGAAGTTTTGTAATATGTATAAGAAACCTCTTCATATGATTACCTTATTAATACTTTATTACATGCAATTGCCATTGATTTGGACAACATCCTGGGGTGGCTGCATGGAAGATATTTTTTAATATTTACATAAATGATTATATCTGCTTAATGAACAGTAGTCAGGAAAAGTAATCACCACCATCATTTTATACTGTTCCACTTAGCATGGCACAGACAACTCTTTCTTCATCAAAGGAGACAGTTACTGAGTTTAAGAAGCTTAAGATACAGGTACTTAAGACAGAAACAAAGCTGATAATTAGGAGTGCTGTTGTGAAAGGGTCTGTAAGGAACTGTGAAAGCTTTAGAGACACGCTAAAAAATAGAAAGAACGAGGAGCCTTTCAACTACCCCTAGCGATTTCTAACACATGCCACATAAAGACTGTACTGAACAAGGAGCCACAGACAGTGATTTAGAGGCCAGATGTCTTTATGAATGAGCTTGATCATGTCACAGCACTTGAAAATGCTGAAGATAAAAAAGAAAGAGGAGAAGGGAGGAGTACCTGGGAGAGACAGAGGGGACCGAAGATGTTATAATAGAGATTTATATTATCACAAGTTGTAGCAATACTGGAATAAAAAGAAGAAGCAGAGTCTGGCCCTAAATGAAAGGTACATCAAGTGGGAAAGGAAGAACAGTAATTCATGCAAGAAACATTGTTAGCATTGTTGGAAATAAGTTGGGGAAGGCATGTTAATCTATAGAACATTTCTGCTTAATTTTCAAAACAAAACCTACCTACCACTGTAATAATTTACCCAGTTCTACCGCATCACAGAGTCATATAATCATTCAAGCTGGAAGGGAATTCACAATGCTTCTGCTGCAACCTCCTACTCAAAACAGGGTCCATAACAAGTTCAGACCAGGTTTCTGAGGGCTTTGCCTGGGCAGGTCTGTAAAACCTTCAAGGACAGAATTATGAAATCACTTTGGACAACCTATTCTGATTTTTCATGCTGACTTTTTTTCCCTCCCACCAGGCACCTTGGTAGAGAGCCTGGCTCCAGCTTCTCAGTAACTTCCATCCGAGTGTTGCAAGGTTGCTGTCAGGTTCCCCAAGTAAAGGAGAAAAATCCCTTCTCTATTAGCACAGCCCAGGATGCTGTTGGCCATCACTGGTGCCAGGGCTCACTGCTGGCTCAGGCTCAGCTCACTGCCCACAAACATCATGAGGGTTTATTTTGCATCCTCCTCCTGTTCACTAATAAAGATATTATACAGAGCATGTCCCAGGATAGCATCCTGAGGTGCTTGCTTCGCTGCTTCAGGCATTCAGGTAGAGCACATAACACTGACAACTACTATATGGACTCGACAGCTCAGCCAGTTTCTCACTCAGCCAATAGTCTCCCAGTCTAGACAGTGATGTGTGTTTTAGGGCTTGAGTTGCAGACATGAGAATCGATGTTTAATGCGCCCGTCAGAGAGCGTCTGACGAGCAAAGAGCAGTGCTCCTCTGGCTGAGAATGGTTTGTGGTAAGCGTAAAGACACAACTGGGAGTTGTAGGTTTTGAGGTAAATGTGAGTAAACTGAGCCTCTTCACTCATCCTAATGATTTCATGGGAGTTTTGATTGCCTGCAGAAGGCCATAAATTGGTCCAACCACTAGCAGCTTAATCTTTTTAAGTAACTACCAGAAACTGTCAATCACTGCAGTGCCTTTGTGGGGCTTCTTAGTCATAAAATGGTAAATGGCCAAATATGTCTGCTCTTTTATAACTAGTTGCAGTGTTTTTCATGTCAACATTTAAATGCAAATCAATGCAAATGTTATTGCAAGTTCTGTTACATTTAAAAACTAAGTGAATATACCACGGATGGCATTGCATGTCATGGGAGCCACTCTAACTGAACAGGCTGTTAGGGGGAATCTTTCAGCATGCAATTGAGGTGCTCTGTTGCTGAGCTCTGCCCGAAAATATGACTGCATCTGTCAAGTGGAGCTGAGGAAAAGCCCCTGAAACCAGCACAGACATTTTCCTCCTTCAGACCTTTCTCGTTACAGCTGAAATTTCACTACATGACTCTAAATGAATGAAGGGGGAGGAAAGTCTCAAGTCTTGCATACTCAATCCTATATCCCTACTCCATAATTGGTTTCACTTGACATTAGAACAACCTTTAAGGTGTCTGAATCAAAGCCTATATTACACTGCTTATCTGTAGAGTTTATGGGAGCAGAAACATCCTAAAGACAGAAGTAGTTTAAATCTCTCTCGGATTTACCTCTGCTGATATTACTATAGGTACACCAGCCGTTGTAGGGTGACTAGGAATTTGGTACCTGTAATACTTTGCATTCCTCCTTTTTTATCATTTAGATGTGTTTGTCTAAGCAGAAAAGCATGAAATATAGCAACATTTTCCCATTGTTGTTTCTCTCAACTTCAATCTTTCAAAATACAAAGTGAGGAAAACTTGCCTTCTTTTCCCTTTTCTCTTGTATATAAAGTAAATACTCACCAAAACTGCATCACCCAGTATAACTAAGTCACTAAGACAGTCCAAGGATGTAAAATGGTTCAGAAAGTACAGCATCTCAGACCCTTGTCAAGTCATAGGAATCTATAATATAAATTTGAGTTAGAGTATTTAGTATTTTCCCAAATAATTTTAAGGATCGCAGCTTAGATATGGGGTGTTTCATATGAACTGTAAACACGTATTTGAAAGAAAATTACTCCAATATGTCTCTTTAAGGACTTTGGCATGCAGGGAGTGTAATGGTGTGTTTTGGTGAAAAACTTCTGAAAATGTAAACTCTGTCTGTAGAAGAACTATGTTTTAAAAATTAAACTTTAAATTGTGTTAGCGAATTAAGGGACATAAATATGAATTGCTTCAGATCTTTTTTATTCTAAATATATAAGCTTCTGAACACTCTGTATTTGCACTTAATTTGAAAACCTCTGCAGTGCTGGCTGATTCATTCAGTCTTTCTGAGGTCTTTAAAGTTGCAGAAATAATTGTTGAGGACTTGTACCTACTCCTTCTAATCCATTAGAAATAAAAATGATGTATGAGTTGGTGAATCTTTGTCCTTAAGAAGATGGGATTTTCATATTTAGTGTTGAATTTTGCTTGTATCCAACCTCATTAGTTACACTTTCAGAAAGGCTTGTATTGTGTTTTGTATTATAAGTTATAAATCTAGGAGCCCTATTAAACCAAGTACTACTGCTTTAAATATAACTCAGATAAAAATACACATCATATAAATACACATTAAGAAGAAAAAACCCACAATAAGATATAAATAGCAGTGAAATTAATGAATGGAAATTCAAATTGGGAAAATTCAACAGAATTTAACTTTTACATCAAAATTCTAATGCAGCGCTATTCTGGACAGATATATTTAGGTTAACTACATATCATCCAGTTTAATTACCACACTCATACTTCTGTTATGGCTAAAAATATAATCTAGATAAAAGATCCATGTTATACTATGAAGTAGATAAGGTATCTCATCAGAGGTAGGAGCTATTTGAATTAACTACCCTTTATCTGTGCTATTAATTTTTGTCTTAATTAATGATCTACTAAAAATATTACATAGTTCTTTTATGGTAATGACTCTAATTTGTATTCAAGTGTCCTTCTGTAGTAGAAGTTATTCTTTGCTTTTTTCAGCAGTTGTAGGAAAGCATACAAATTAAAACATTATGACTTGATCTGAACATATGGGAAAAATGACATAGCTGCATTTCTCAGGACTATATTTGGTGTGCTGGAAATTACATTATACTTGACTTATTAGTTGCATTAAATAGGTGGCCATTAAAAGGTCAGACCCCAAATGCAGTATTTTGGCACTGAGGACAGGTCAGCTAGGTTGACCTACTTTAGCTGTGGATCTGGCCCATGGTTCAGAAGACAGAATACTCTGGGGACATCCATTTATTCAAAGTTATTTGTGGAACTCAAATTCATTTTTAAAAGACAATATCATTTAGAAGAGGAATAGCTGAGTAGAAGGGGGGAGGGGAGTAAGAAATTTAAACAATGAGGCAGATGTATACAAGCATTTGCAACTTAATAATGGACACATCTACTCAATGGGATTTTTAAAGCATCAAGAACCAAAAATTCAGTGTTCAAAACTATCATCTAAGTGCCTACCCATATCCTGAGCTGTTTCCTTATTTAAATTTTGTCATTGAGATAAACCATATATAATTGAACCAGTTGCTTACATTAACATATAGAAGCTTTAGAAGGTTATTGAAGTCCTCAAGCAACTTTAAACATTTGTTAGGGAAAAAATTTAAAGTAAAGCTAAAGCAAATGACACCAAGTAGCGTGAGTGTTGATTGAGGGTAGGAAGGATCTACAGAGGGATCGGTTTAGGCTGGATTGATGGGCTGAGGCCAACGGTATGAGGTTCAACAAGGCCGAGTTCCAGGTCCGCCACTAGGATCACAACAACCCCATGCAGTGCTACAGGCTTGGGAAGAGTGGCTGGAGAGATGCCCAGCAGAAAAAGACCTGGGTGATGGCTGAGTTTGAGCCAGCAGTGTGCCCAAGTGGCCGAGAAGGCCTATAACATCCTGGCTTGTATTGGGAATAGTGTGGTGAGTAGGACTAGGGATGTGATCATCCCCCTGTGCTCAGCACTGGTGAGGGCCCCACCTTGAATACTCTGTTCGGTTTGGGGCCTCTGTCTACAAGAGAGACATTGAGGTGCTGGAGCATGTCCAGAGCAGGGCAAAGAAGCTGGTGGGGGGTCTAGAGGACAAATCTTAGGAGAAGTGTCTGAAGAAAGTGGGGTTGTTTAGCCTGGAGAAAAGGAGGCTGAGGGGAGACCTTATCACTGTCTGCAACTACCTGAAAGGAGGTTGTAGGCAGGTGGGGGTCAGTCTCTTCTCCGAAGTTGCACCAGAGGGGGGTCAGATTGGGTATTAGGAACAATTTCTTCACTGAAAGAGTTGTCAAGCACTGGAACAGGCTGCCCAGGGAAGTGGCTGAGTCACCTTCCTGGAGATATTTAAAAGAGGTATAGATGTGGTGCCTAGGCACATGGTTTAGTGGTGGACTTGGCAGTGCTAGGTTAACAATTGGACTTGATGATCTTAAAGGTCTTTTCCAACCTAAATAATTCTATGGTTCTAAAGCATATATATTCCCTGGTAAAATAACAGTACCATGTCAGTGACACAACTGGCAAAAAGAATTTCCTTTGAAACTGATGGAAGTTTTCTTTCTTTTTCAGTGGTCACTCAAACAGCTTTTTTGCTGTTTTGTTTTTTTTAAATATGTTATTATTCTTGACATGTGCTAGTTATTGTACATAGATCTAAGACAATTAACAGAAATCTGATTGTAAATTCAGAAAAGACAAATCAATTATTTCTTAGAAATAGCGTATGACTAGCTCATATTTACCATGGCATTTTTTTAGTTCACAGAAACACTTCATCAATGATAAATGGTTTTGTCAAATAACGTCAAGGCGATATCAGAACTGACAACTTCTGCTACCAGATTTGCATCTTAATGAACTTTCTGACAATGCAGTCCTCTGCTATTCCAGTGCCTTACTGAAGTGGCATATTTTGCTGATCAGCTCTGTCCTGTAAAGCACTGCAGGTAAGCAGGGGGGTGTGGGAGACAGCAGTTAGGCTCAGAAAACAAAACCTGAGGGCAGCAAACACAGCTGACCCCTCAGCTTTTAAATTAGGGGCTTGATAAAAGTGCCTGGCAGATGCCTCCAGAGTTTGTCCCTCTTCTTGGTACCCAGCCCACCTGTCCCCTTGGCAGGGTGCTCCAGGGACAGCTGGCTGTCCAGGCACCAAAGACAAGACCAAATCCTGTCCTCTTCAATCAAAGTGCTCTCGGGCTGAAAACAGCTCATTGCTCTAATCTCTTCTTCCAATCCTGCATCTTTTGCGGACCAGACTCCGTTGCGTTGCTGAGCCGTGGGACTGATCTTGACAGTAATCTCACTGCTCATCAGTCACACTACTAAACTCCTGCTTAGACCACCTGTTTTTAGACCATCATATCACTGGTTTTAACCTCTTCTCTCCATTCATGAAAGACCAGAGCCAGAGGAGGCATATGCATGAGGGTCTTTCTCCAAGCAGTGCACAGAAGTACAGCTAGACTTTGCTTCTCGTTCCCTCTCTCTGTGAAGGCAAAATGGGTCAGAGACACACATACTCTCCTACCACTGCCCCTGTTCTTCTTCTTCTAGCATCACCCAGAAGACTAAGGGCAAGATTTTTTCCCTGAGCAAATAATTTAAAAGCTGTCATTGATAATTCATAGAAAAAAACAGGGAAAAAATACCTAGACAATAATAAACTGATGATAAATTACTCAGATGGTATTTTACCAGAGTATTCATTCTAATGTGAAGCTGTTTATGCAATCAGTGTTTTCTCTGCACCTCTTCCCTCATCTCCCCTTTTGGCACACCACTTCCTTGGTTTAAGAAACAGTTGGTGCTGCACATCAAGACTACTGATGCCTCCATGGCTAAAAGGGATAGACTAGAGTATAAAATAATGTGGAAGAGCTTGTAAAATGAGCTGCAGGATAGTCTAGGAGGCCCAAGAGATAGCTGCTGCTTCCAACAAAGTTTTGAGCAGATATTGCACTATAAGCACTACAGTGCAGCAAAAGCTTTTTTTTTTAAGAAGCCTGAGGAGAAGGAGAAGGTGGTAAGTAAAAGTGGGCTTCCTTTCTAAAAACAAAAGGATCAGTAAAAAGTGGACAAGCAAATTACTTAGAGAAGTTCTTGGCCTGATAACTTCAGGAGTCTTGCTACACTGGAGATAATTTACACTTGAAACTCATCATGAAATGAAAAGTCAGAATGGGTTTTGTGGTGCAGTTGAAGATGTGCCCTCTGTGCACTTCTTGCTGGCCAGACTGGTGAGCTCCTTGCCCCATGCACTCTGCAGAGACCTTAAGCACTGGTCTTTCATTAGGCAGACACCTGCCAAACACAGGTCCAGAAAGTGGAGCTGCAGGCTCCATTTGATAGCAGGCCACCCAAAGCTTCAGTGTGGAATGGGGAGCTGAAGCTTCCTTCACTGCTATAATACCAGTTAGCTTATAAGAAAGAAAAGCTATTTTTTTACACAGTGACACAGGGAAAGGATGTCTGGATTCAGGCACATGTGTCTGGATGAGAGCAAAACTTTCTGAATTTTTCTCAGTTATAGTATTCCAATGAAGTTAGCACATTACATTTTGCATCAAAGGAGCACACAGGACTCGCAGAAAACCCATGTTATCATCTGCTTATATCAGTGTGTTCTGATGCTGAATAAAATCCAGAATAAAAATCCAAAGAGCACTCTTTCGCTATTCCGTGTTCAGTTACTTTGATTTCATTTCTGCAGCATTGATCGATACCACCTGCTTTTGCCAAGGCAAATTAATTTATTTATTTGGTTAATTATCATTGCTGCCTTTACCCTACGATTATTGTGTTTGGTGGCCTTGATCCTACAGTGGTCTATGTTGACACAGCTCCACTGATTTTCAAGAAAAGTAGTTTTTCATGTTCACGTGATAAATATTTGTGTACACGGCAGAAATGTGGGGCTTGCTTAGCACTCTCAGCAGAAATGCTAAGCAGTGGATGGGCACAGAAATCTATCTCACTCTGCTCATTTGGCTTTTGTGCAAGGTGATGCATCACCTCTGGGTACTGTTGGAGCTTGCTGCTGTGGGAAAGCAGCTTCCATAAGGAGACTGGGTGACCTTGTGGCAGCTGGAGAAGTAGTGTTGGGCTTCATGAAAGGGCTTGTGGCCCAGGCCACCTGCGGGAGTCGTTCAAACTGCTGTTACTGGTGGTGCAGGGAGCCTCTCTCATGTTTTACAGGTAAATAGGTGGCTTCTGCTGCCATCAGGAGTGGGAGCAGCAGTCAGCTAACAAGCAGCTTTCCAGGATGGTGCTTACCCAGCCATTTGAGCTACTATTCAGACAAAGGAGAGGAGGAGGAAGGTGGAGGTTGGGGTTTTTTTTTCCTACAGTGCATAAGCTTCAGTGTTTGCCAGCTGAAAAGAGACAAGCAAAGTGTTTTAACTCCCCAACAAGTAGCACAAGCAATGACAACACGAACTCCCTAAGTGCCTGTGAGATGAGGGGGCTGGTGCCTCAGGGGAACGGGCAGGGACAAGACAGCACTCTGTCCTCCTTCACACCCACCATTCTCCTGGGGTCCCTCCCATCCCTCAGGTCGGCTCTAGCTTGCAGCATGCAGCTATCTTGGCAAGACACTCGTCTCTCCTCTGCAAACACCATTTATCTTTCCTTTTGAAGCAGGGCAACATAACTGGATGTCCTTTGAGACTTCTCTGGAATACGAATTGCATTGAACTTGATTTTTACCTATGCTCTGTATCTGCACTGCATAGAGAAAAATAATTCCCATTGATTCCCAACGAAGGAAGAAGTCAGTATAAAACAAAAACTGCCAGAAATATCTGGGATTTTCTCTCAGAAAAAAAATACGAGACTGGAATCTTCTCACCTTGCTGTGTCCCATGCAGAGCAACCAAATTAAAAAGAAATATATATAGAGAGATTTTTTTCCTTCTCAGCAAATATATTCCAGAGACCTTTCTGAATTTCCCTATGGCCTGGCATATGCTACAATACACCAACTTATTAGTATTACATAAAAAGAATTCAACATATTTTTCTTTTTTTTTTTTTAACAATCCTATGCTCAGTTATAAACCACACATAAATTGCAACTTATTTACATGACCCCTCACAAAAGTTTGTGGATTAATTCTGTGCACAGAGTAACTTGTATGTCAGTCATAGCAAGACAGTTTCAGATCAGCAGTCAGGGTGCAATGTATAGTTTATGCTACAGCACCATCTACAGTAAGGACTGAATTACCTTTTGGTGAACTTTGTATTTTATGAAATGTTAAATCTCACAGTAGGCTTGAATTTACATTTGTCTGTGGGTCTGTTATGTTAATCCCAATTAGCAATACTGAAACGACTTGTTTTCTGATTAATGGATGATAACCTTTGCTTTCTTGCCTGTTCTTGTTCTAAGTTTGCTTCACTTGTTTATATTTTATAGGCTAACTTTTGTACTTTTCAATTTTATAATACTGTAGTCTGTGGCAACTCTTTCTAATTATATAAAATGTAGGAAGCATATAGATTATATCAGATGTTACGAATAAATCAGAGATCTGCAACTTAAATCCTGAGTTACATCACAAGTTATGTTTCAAGCCCAGGTCTCCCCCTTTCCTCCCGTTGTCCAAACAGACAGATATTTGCTGCCAGATAAATTAGCTGCCATGCTGTGCCTGGATCCTGGTCCACTGGTCATCCACATAGATGCTAGTTCACTCCCAAGTTCTCACTCAAGCAACCGATTGGCTTCATATGAGCACAATCCCTTGTTCATTGTTCTGAGGAGAACAGAAAAAATGTTTTTCTTCCATACCATCCAAGTTTCTGGAAAAACCTTATCTCTAGAGGGCACTATCATACAAAATATCTTTCAGTCTGGTGGACCATAGTTATCCCCTCACCCCTCAGTTCCTTGTAATTATACAACATCACTGTATACCTCATTGTACACACTTAAATTTAGAATTTCTGCTAAATGTGCAAACTCTGCTGGAATTGCCTGTAATTTAATTGGACATTTCCCCCTTAATAATATTTTCCTGTATTTTTCTTTTTCTATAAATCTTCCCTAAATTTTCCTAACTGTTGGAATTTTCATAGAATCATGAAATTGTCTAGGTTGGAAGGGACCTTTCAGATCATCAAGTCCAACCATCAATTTAACACTGACAAAAACCATCACTAAACCACATCACTAAGCACTATGATTACCTGTCTTTTAAATACCTCCAGGGAAGGGGATTCCCTGGGCAGCCCATTCCAATGCTTGATAACCCTTTCAGTGTAAATATTTTTCCTAGTACCCAGTCTAAACCTCCCCTGATGCAGCTTGAGGCCATTTCCTCTTGCCCCATCACCTGTTGCTTGGGAGAAGAGAATGATTTCTGCCTCACTACAACCTCCTTTCAGGTAGTTGCAGACAGTGATAAGGTCTCCCCTCAGACTCCTTTTCTCCAGGCTAAACAACCCCAGTTCCCTCAGGTGCTCCTCATAAGGCTTGTTCACCAGACCCCTCAACAGCTTCATTGCTCTTCTCTGGACACGCTCCAGCACCTCAATGTCTTTCCTGTAGTGAGAGGCCCAAAACTGGACACAGTATTCTGTTACTGACTTACACCAATTTGCAGTGTGGTATCCAGTGAATCTACTTTTGGCTCCCAAATGCTCCAAACTTTAAAATTGTATTGGGTGACCAAAAGACATTTATTCCAAACCTCCAATTCTTTATTGCTTGCTATCTAAGTGTTAGAAAAGCTAACACTTGCACAAATTGGACCAGACACTGGAGTGCACAAAACAAAGTCCTTGGTTTTTTTTCTGTACTGTTAGTAGCCCTTTAATTCTACTCTGCAAAGAAAAAAATCGTTGCAGGTGAAAAACAGTGTAAGACAAAGAGGGACAGGAAGTACGGGAAGTCCCAGGGTAGGAGTTTATAAATTTGTCCCTACTGTCCCAGAGTAAAACAACTGCACGAAATTCTTCTGAACAGTTCCAGCAAATTATTTTTCTTCTGACAATTTAGCATAGTCTTAGGTGATTCACCTTATGCTTCCTCCTGTTACAGCACAGGAGTTTGATGTAAGAAACAGGTGGAATTAAAATCACAATCTTGTTTAATTTAAGAAAGGAGCTCTATTTATGGAAAGACTCTGTTGTAAATTGGAATAATGGTTCCTTGCAAGCAGACTTCACAGTTAATAACTTTACCTCCTGAGTGTCAGAAAAGTATTGGCAGAGCTAACAAGAAGCTGTAAGAGCTGTACCGGTGGCCTAATGCAGATTCATAAGTGGAATAATTCCTGAAGGTATGTGTAATGTAACACGCATCTGAAACGATAAAGCAGCTGCTCCACACTTTACTACTTTTTCGCAATAACCTTAGCAGAAAGCTCAAGGGTTCATGAATCGAGAAGCCAAGTAACGCTTCCTGTAAACTGGGCAGGGCAACAGAGACAGCTAAAATATCTCAAATTGTCTAAAATTGTCTAAAAGTGTCTAAAAGTTGTCTAATTGTCTAAAAGTGACTGGATATGGCATTTATTTCACCTTTTCCATTTTTTAACAAGATCTGAGTCCGTTTCAATACTTTTCTCAATGATAAAGTCTTCCCAAGAGTGTTATTTCATTTTTATATCTCTTCCAGATCTAAAGAAATGGTGGCCTTTTATACTCTAAGAGTGAGAGGAGTTTATTATACGCAGCCTATTCACTTAAAAACATAAGTTTTGAGACAATTAAAAAGCTTTAGACTGTCCGGTCTGATTTCCCAAGTCTGAGAAACCATTTTTGTACAGTTATCTTGCAGTAGATCCTATGTTTTATGATAAATCCTGTAATTATGCTTAAGCAAGTTTTGAGCAAGGTTTTCTGACCTTTTCATAGCTGAATATCAAATAAGAAAACAGTGAGGACCCTATACATGACTAGGTTAAGCCACTTGTCTGTCTTTATATGGGGATGATACTGCCCTTTCTATTTCTCTGCTCTAGGATTGCTGCCATATTGTTACATATGGTGCCTCTGGTTCTTCCCCTGTCTCTAAATGGGGGCACTTTAGCTTTAATTCCATGTAATACCTCATTTGTAACATGATTGTGTCTTCCTGGCTGGGAATTAGTCATGATTTGGAGACAGTGGGAGAGGAAGCATCCATCATTTTGGGGGTAGTCAGCTCCAGCCGTTAATGATACTGTGTCTTGGTTTGAACACAAATTCTCTGGCTTTGGGTTTCACTTGCTACTTCTTGTTGCCTTTCTTTGCTGTGTGTTTTTGCCTCGTGGGGATATAAACGTTCTGTAAAAAAGTCATGTTTTAGACTTCTTTTTTTTTAATTAAAGAACTGAAGGCTTTAATGCTCATAAAGTATTTTCTTTAGTCCTCAACTGATTTTTGTGACTCTTTTTGTACCTCTCCGACTTTTTCAATGTTTTTTTAAATACTGGATATGCTGAGTGTAGATGGAAAGTAAAATCACTTCTGCTACTCACTGTTCTCCTATTAAATTTTTAACCCATGGTCACATAGGCTTTTTTTGAAAAAGCAGTATCTTGAAAGCTTCTGTTGAATTACTTCTCCTGAAGACCTTTCTGAAATGTTGTTTTTTAGAACAGAATCCTTTTCTTCATTAGGAACAGATTCCATATTGATTTTTTTACCTTTAAAATAATATCATAATTTTAAATGAAAAAATCATCATACAGAGTTTAACTGTAATAGACCTTTCTTTCTGCTTCACCATCTGTAAGAAGTGTGGGCTCATAATACCTCCAGAGAGGCATGAGATTTGTGGCTCTTATTCAATGTGGAGCTCAGAGGAAACTGGTTACTGAAAGTCATAGCCATAGGATCTCTCTCAATGCCCTCTGCATCCTAGCCCTCCCCCAGATGCTTTCATGCCATTAGAAATCTACCTGCATGCTAGTTTTTGTATTGGCTCTATAAAGCCTGTGGTCCTCATACTACACATGCTACCTACTTGTACTACAAAATGAACCCAGTTCTTTTTGAGAAGTGATGAGCTGGAGTTTGTGCATGCTGAAGCTTTTGAATCATGACTTGTAAGATGCAGCAAAATAAATAGTTTCCAGACTTTGAACACAACCTCCCAACACTTGGCAAAGCTGTATTCTTATTTTGGTTTAGTAAATGCACAGAATCCACACACTGATTTTGCTGTTTCAATATTATTTCCCCTTCTCTGTTATAGCATCATTCATAATGCTTCTCACAGTTGTGAAGTATTGTATTTAGTTGAGGGAGTTATTGATTTCATCAATCTCTCCCAGCCTTTCCCAGGAGAATGTGTTCACTAGCAACCATATCATAGATTAGACCAGCACGACAGTTTTGGACACAGATAACCAGTTCATGATTCCACAGACCTTTGGAAATGTCAAAAGCAAAATAACAAGGAAAACAAACAGCCATTGCTGAGCATTTCTGAGTGTTGTCCATGGCCTTAGAGATCTCAGAACAAGATGATTTGGGATAACAAACCCTAGCAACATCCAATCTGATTCTCTTTTGCCTTATTTTTTTTCTCCTAATGGATTCATACTTTAGTTTAAAGATGAATTATTATTTTTATCACCAAAATTTCGTTTTACTGACCAAGATGCAAAAAAAAAAAAAAAAAAAAGAAAAAAGTGAAGATGTCCTTCCAAGAAAATGATTCACACTTCCCTAACCAAGTAAGTCTTGGGGTTGGGGCAGGAGGCTAAGTGTATGCATGTGTGTGTGTGCTCAGGGGTTGCACAAAGGAATTGTTTAAGTTATAGTCATATACGTGCACTTAAAGACAAAAAAAAATGTAAACCACTCCTTTTGTGCTTTTCAGCAGTCTAATTTCAGATGCTAAATAATCAGTTATGGGAACTTGAAATTAGTGATGAATAAATACATTGATTTTTATTTCATACATATTCTGATTGTTGTCTCTCAGATATTTATGTGATCATGTTAAGTCTCTGTGCATATGACCTAAAATTTTCTTTTTCCTCAGTGGCTTCTCCACTATTGGCAAAACAGATGGGTTGATATGGTGTAGAGAAGAGGTTTTAAAGAAAAATAAGCAGAGGTACTTCTGATAAGTGACTGAGGCAGGGGAAATGGAAGTGGTCTGTGAGCACCATGGAAAGAGTACTGATGCTCTGCAGAGATCAGCTTTGGTTGTCCTACCACTTGGGGTACAGACTTGCCAAGGTAGAAAAGCAAGTGAAGGGCAGGCTTCTGAATTTTCCTGAATGTTGTGTTGAACCAGGAAACCAGGGCTGACTGATGGCATTAGACTTTCACTAGCACAGGCCAGAGAATGACTGAAAACCACAGCAACATGGTGGCAGCAGCTGAGTTTTTTCAAAGACTAATGCAAATATTATACTCAGGCACGGCTTGTGCAGATGCCTCCAACCTTACCGTGCCCTGAAGCAAGGGGTGTGGTGGCTCATTTTCAGGGTGATGCCATGGGCTTCTGCTGTTCCTTGATGACACACAACAGGCTTAGCTGTGTTAGGAGCCTGTGACCGCCCCCCACTCTGCTATGTGACCCGCCAGTTACCACTGCTCCATCCCTTGACCAGTGCCTTGGGGTTCACACCATGTGAAAGAAGGAACTTGGAGGGGTGTGAAGTGTTTTGTGCCCACAGCTGATGAACATTATGATGTTACTGCTGTTAATGTATGACCTGATGCAATTGCCCTACAAATGACTTTTTGTGCCAAAACCAGGGCTTTCTCATCTGTTATTGTCGCAGGAGGAAACACCAGGCAGCACCAGGCTAATCTCAATTTATTAAGTGGTCCAAGCAAGGGATGAGCTGTGTCAGAAAAAGCTTTGCCCAGACACAAACATACACATGGAGTCACCGTGCCAGTGAACCGTCACAGTCCATGCTGGGGTAAGATGGCACTCGCCCCAGCTGTGTTTGGCTTTAGACAACAGCTCAGCTCCAACACAGCAGTTCTACCTTGTGTCCTCCGCTTCCACAATGACTTCAAAGTCTATTACAGTGCTTCCCCCAATCTCTGTTACTCAGCAGGGAGGTGGCTGATAGCCAGATGGTGGCACAAGCTGTTAGTCAGATCGGTCCACGATAAAGTTAAAGTGTGCCCTTCCAGCAGTGTCAGGTATAGCTATATATACCTGTATAATTTAATCAAATTGAAAAAAAACTAAATCATCATTGTCTTTCAGGACAGTTATGATTAATAACTGTGTCATCCAAGTCATAATAACTCATCTTTATGGTAAAGTATTACTTTAGTATATTTGAAGATATATCACAGTATTTCTGCCATAATATTTTCTCTCATTAATCTGAATTTTCACAAAAACACCTCAGTGTCACATTCTTGAGGAACTGCACTTGAAATGTACCAATGCTTAAATGATTAAACATGAATACTTATCTTTTCAGGATCTGTGAGATAAGTGTTTTAGTGTAGACTTGAAATTGTAGTGTTAAACTTTTTAATCCAAATTCTATGCAATGCTACACCAACAGACTTCTAGTAGTCTAAACACATTCTATCAAACCCTTCATAAATCAACCCTGTAATCATACAATGAAAATTTGGTTTGGCTGGGATGTTCTAATAGCTATACAAAAATATTGAGTGGTATTAATTAAGTTACAATCCTTTAATCCTTTCTGAAGCATCATGCATTGACATTTTCATGAGAACTGCATAAATATAGATAGAAAATATAGGAATAGAAGGTCGTGTCAAGATATGTCAACTGTTTTTATGAATATTTTTCTACCTGCCTAATTTCATTAAAAGGCAATGTAAAGAAGAAGGTGGAATTTGGAGGAGTATGGTTTAGAAGAACTGCAGATGACTAGAAGTGGGTGCTCCAGTTCTGCGTAGACCCCTGCAGCTCCCCACAGCCTTCTGGGAGTGGGGCTGGTGCAAAATTTTCCCAGGGGTCCCATAGGCACACTGAGGCATGGGTTCCCATGTCTGTGTTCCCCTCTCTGGGCTAAGCACAGGTGGTTTGTGGTGGCCCACGGGAAGACTGCAACACCACACCAGGCTTTGCTTCATGTGCTTCTCTTATATCTCCATTTCCCAAGTAAAAAAGATTCAAGGAGTCTTTTACACTTCTTCTCAAGCTAACCCTTTTTATGATTGAGTAGTTCCCAGACAAATGCCTGGTTACTGTTTAATCTGGCTGGTGGTCATCTTCCTCTGCAGCAGGACCAGTCTGCAGAGGTCCCTTGCGAGCTGCTTGGGGTAGTCCATTCACACATCCAGTTTTCAAGCACTTAGGCTTGTTGGATTTTTGGATGTTTGGGTGTGGCTTTTTTTATTATTCCCCAGCTGCAATCAATGATTTCATCTGTTTAGATCTTTTAAGAGATTTAATTAATTGTTTGCAAGTGATAATCAAAAGTTTGAAAAGGGGTTTGAATGTAGGTACTTAATTTTTGTATTCCTGAAATGAGCTACCTTAACAAAATCTGTTTTCAAAGAAGTCCCAGAAGGAAGAGAGAGATAAAGGGATACCTGATTGCTGCCTAATATAAGGTTATAGGCAATATAGAGCCAAACTCTTCTCAGAGGTGCTCAACAAAGGGTCAAGAAGCAACAGTTCTAAATTGCAGCAAAGGAAACCTCAAGTCTTTATTTACNGGGTCAAGAAGCAACAGTTCTAAATTGCAGCAAAGGAAACCTCAAGTCTTTATTTACATATAGAAACTTCCCATGAAAGTGGTTAAGCACAGGTTGCCAGAGGGCTTGGGGTATCTCCATCACTGGACATTTTCAGAAATTGATTGGACATGAGTAACCAGAACTAACTTGGAAAGCAATGCTGCTTGGAGGAGGAGGTTGGTTTATATGACCTTTGGTAATCTCTTCCAACTTGAATAATTCTGTGATTCAACATTTCCACCTTTCATGTACTTAGTGCCCTCCTAAGTATAAATGCCTCATTACTGCAAGCAAGTCTGCAGTCTAGTGTGGCAATTAAAGTGCCCATGAGCAACGTTGCATCTAAAGTAGTAAACTAAATTGGCAGAGTCTGGAGAAATCCATTCTCTTATATTCTCTTAAACACCAAAACAGATGAGTGCCATTGACTTTAGGACTCTGAGAAACATCGAAAGGTAATCTTAACACAGGAAAGGGTGAGATACTAGAAAAATGTGTGTATATCTGTGCTAACTGCATCACTATTGGGTAGGAGCTATAATAATTTGATAGCCTGAATGTAAATGTTAATATCAGTGTAACTGGCCTAATAAAAGTACTGCCGACTGTAGACTAATAACAAAATATTAACTCCATATAGAAGGCCCACTTTATTCATACAGGGTGCAGCCCGATACCCTATACTTGAGAACCAGTTGCTGAAATTTGGATGTAACAATTGATAGAGAATGTGGGCAGCAAAGGGTGTAATGGGGGATATATCAGCTGATTAGGGAAAACAGCTGGTTTGAACCCAGAATTTTTTGGACAAGTCCAAGACAGCCTGGCCCATAGGCATACATAGGAAAAAAAATTAAGTATAGAGCTCATCAGGCTCCAGTGTCCACGCTAACTGGTACAGGCATGTGCCTCCCTCCTCTGTGGACATTCAAATTTACGTTCTCCACTTCTTTTGTGAATACCTTAGACAGTGGTTGATAGAATAAGTATGTCTTCAGCTCTGTTTGTTGAAAATTCTTAGGAAGCCCTGAATATAAGAGTCATGAACATAGGCTGAGATCAAATATGAAGTGTTACACTGTCACCTAGTGATCTCAATGTTTAGTTTGATGAGTACGGACAGACTTGTGCGTGCTCTCACCCGATCAAATATGCATTCTTCATTGTATTCGTTTTGAGGCTAAAATAAAACCCAGAAATTATCTGAAGAATAAACACCCTTTTGAAAGGGAGTGTCCTACCTGTTAGTCTGTTCTGCAAAAGTGGTGCACTATTCTGCTTTCTCAGATGGTACCATCTGTGGTTGCTTTGCTGTCTGCTGTCTTATTTTCTTGCTATGTTTGCAGTTTTGCTATAAAAGGTCCAGGTTCAACAGAGAAAGCTCAAAAGAGGATCAACCTTGACTTTTCTGCCAGCTTTTTAGCTATAAAGTAGTAGAAATTGAAGTGCAAACATCCTCAAGATAGTGTAAATCCAGAGCCTTTTCCTGATTTCTTGGCAACTGCTCTACTACTGTGTGAAATAAGCCTTCCTGATCGTATATGCTTCTGTAGTAAGTGCCGGCTCTCAAGAGTAACCTGTGTTTGGATATTAAGCTGTCAGAAGTGCCTGGTATGAATCCTAAGTTGATCACCAAATCAGTCACCCATAAGGGACTTTGCAAGTAATAGAGAGGTGGGTTCTCTCTAAAATCACAGTCTGGAGACGTGTAGCTGGGTTACCTGAATCATTTTATGAAAGCCTGAAGTCTGCTTTTTAAAGCACTGAAGCTGCCAAGTTAAATGCCTCAAGTGGGCAGTGTAAATAGCAGTTTTTCCTTATCTTTGAGGAGTGTAGGACTTCTGGAATGTTTTGTTCCAGTGCAGGATGAAAAAAGAATTTATTTCACCTATGTAAAATTAAAGCCAAAATAATGTCTTATTTAAAAGCTCAAATGTAGTTCTGCTAGAGTATGCTTTGAATGTATTTCGTCCTGACAGTACTCTGCTATACATGGACTCCTTTTTTGCTGCATGTATACCAGGACAGGGGAAAAAAAAAACCAACAAAACATCTATAGTAGTAAAACAGAATTTCCTTGTTCAACAGTGCAAAATCTCTTCACTGGTATATGCTTTAGAAGGTGTTTCATACTTTCCAATAAAGAAAGTTTCCTTTTACTTTTCTAAGACCTACAGTACTTCAGTGGTGTTATAGTAACAGATAAGAGAATACTTTTTCACCTTTCTCTGTAAAATAGTATCTGTGGAAGTTAACATAAAAACCCTTGTATTGATGTTTACTAACACTGAAAATTATCCCAAAGTATTAGGAAATTCTAGAGTTAAGTTTCCAATTCTCATGCTAAATCTTAAGTATCATTTTTATACTACAGCCTTTAATAACATAAGCATATACTATTTTTTTCCACAGGATACTACGTCATTCACTGCACAGGACTGTTAGGCCTGTAGTGAATGAAATCGTTGTCTGTATAAACCCTGCCTTATGTTTGATAGAGTTGGGAAGTCACATAGAAAACAGAAAAAGTGGGGGCTTAAGGAGAAGAAAGGCTGGTCTTGTTCGTCAGTTGGTTGAGCACAGGCTGGGTATATTTATGTCTCTGCCAGATGTCCAGCTTCTCAAATGAGCCTAATTTCAGTGTTTTTTATGAAAATGAGAGTTGGAAAAAGCAGAATTGCTGTAAACGCGGTGCAAAGTGGTGCTTAAATATATTTATCCATTATTTTTAGATATGTACATACATTATTATTGAAAACACTTATGAACACATAAACATTTATAAAATTTAAATATCTTTATAAATCAAGAGCTCAAATCATAATGTTCATCACTAGTTGCACAAGTTGTGAGAAGCTGACAGAGTTGATATGTTAAGCACAAATCGGAAGATAAATCTGTCTATTGCAATACCTGGTTATTTTTAATAGGAATTACCTTCTGTTAGAATAATTGTTTTGTTTCTAATTTCAGCAACATTAACTATGTATTGGTTTTAGCTCTTCCTGTTGAGTACATAGGTGCTCCAGGAATATTCAGGGACATGGCAATGCTCCTACATGCTGGGATACACTTCTTCCCCACAAGGTGGTGGTATTACTATGTCATACAGCATTTTTGCTTCAGAACGAACTGAAGCAGTTCTATTTCCAACAGGAAGAAAATGTCATGCCATTTCACGCAATGAGCAATATAATTTAAACTCATGTTTATCTAGTTAAAATGTTAAATGACACCACCCTCTTCAAATTCTGGGATTAAAATGTCCTTTTGTAGCTATCTTTACCCAGAATTTTCTAGCCAGTAATTTTATCTTATGAACCAAGTAACTGAGATGCAGAGGAATCACCTTCTCTGTGTGGTTAGAGGTGTAGGATCTTTTCAGTTAGATAGAGGCCTAACGTGTTTCTGCGTGTGCTCAGCGGTTCACATCAGGGCTTTGGGGAGCTCATGACCAGTATGCCTAGATGTGGTACAGAGAGGTTTGGTTAAAATGGTCTGTGGAAGGCCAAATCTCTTTATTTCATGTAATTGATTAAAACCCCATGTTCTTCACTGAAGATTCAGAATTGCTAAATACTGGGATAAATTAACAAAGTTACAGAGTGGCATCTCCTAGCTACATGTCCTTAGTGAAGAAACGCCAACTCTTGGAGTACTCTTGAAGTGCAAGGACAGAAGCCAGCAAACCAAAACTGCTCCTGTCTGTCACACCAAGAAATGGAACAGAAAAATCCATATATCAATGTGGTAATAATTCCATATATCACTGTGGTCATTAAGAGAGTAGGTCTGTCCCACCTTAAATTTATTTTGGAAACAGAGAGAACTGAATAACTGTGAGCGTCACAGCACGTCTAGCATTCCTTATCCCCCCAAAATTATCTGCATTGAGGTAGCTGAAACATTGTTAATTGGAAACACCTTTACACTTGAGATGTGATGGGTCATCTTGGGACTGTAGCTGCTCAGTGCTTATCTGATGATGTTGCAACTGGCTTTTTATATGTAGGATGAATATGGTGGTGTTATAGAGTACAACTTATTAGATCAGAAGTGGTGTCTGAAGACACAGATCTCATAGGATCATAGAACAGCCCAGGTTGGAAGGAACCTTGAATGATCATTTGGTCCTCTCATAGATGAGATTTGTTAGCACCCTGTCTGATTGCCTCTTGAAAACCTCCAGTGATGGGGACTCTACCACGTACCTAGGGAGGTTGTACCAGCACTCAAAGTATTGCTACTAACACGAGCAAGTAGCTACTGAGGGAAAAGTGTTTTATAGATGCAAAGCTTGATAGCTTTAAATCAATCATCCTTTCCTCACTATATAAGAACTCTGAACTTGCTAAAAATTCATTGAAATATTTGATTGTTCTGAAGCATAACATTTCTCCTTTAATTAGAGCAGTATCTAAAGTGAAAGAATGTATCAGATTTTAAGATTTCCACTTCAGTGAAAATATGAGAATGAACAGTATTAGACTATGTATAGTAAAATTTCTTTCACAATCTTCAACATAGACCAAACCACTCTGACTACACAGTAAATGAGTGCAACTTCATGGGAAACAAACTTTTGAAAGCCAATGGTAAAACAGCCAAGATCTGCCTTCAAAAACACACACATAATTCACACTGGGGAAATGATGTTCTTAATTACTGTTTTACAACCTGGTCCTTTGGCCACTGGCACACATAATAGCAGAATTTAGCATTCACGTAAATGGAAGCAGACTTTGGCACTGAGTGCTTTCTTCAGGAAGCTTGGTGGTCTGGAAACGTTACCGATGTGTCTGCAATCATGTAAGAGAAATACATTTAAACTAAACTCAGAGGAAGTATTTCTACTCCAAGCTATGAAATGGACTGTTGGTATCAGTCATTTCTAGGATAAAATCATCTAGTATGAGGAATGACCTGCTCTGAATAGCATTACTTCAGATAACAGCTTACAAATGTAGAAAACAACAAAAAATGCAGCAACAATTTGACTGAAGGCAGCTAAGAGGACACTCCCATCAAAACTGAGGATTCTGCCTTAATCTAAGAAGAGGTAAATGGATACATTCTTTGCAAATAGAATGCTTTATATTTAAATCCTTAGCAACCGATTTGTTTTACCTTTTCCCTTGAGTCACATTAAGGAGAGGTTAGATGAGAAAATAATTAACATGCTCGTAGTATGTTCTTCTGAAGCTCTTTGCAATCACTATATAATTGTTTTTTAAAACATTTCCTCTGTAGATTTTTTCTTTAATTTTCTGAATAAATGGTATGGTTAAAAGATTTTATTTTGGAAATTGGGAGGAAAAAATGCTTTAGTGCAGGAGCGAGAAATGTCTTACTGAAAAAAAGAAGAAATTGAATTAATGATAAACTATTGAACATCGCTCCATTCTACTACAATCAATCTGTGATCATATTTACAGGGGTGGAAGCAAAAGGGGAAAGTAATTTGTTTAAATGATAGTTAAACCAGCTTTTTTATGGCCTTTGTCTCTCTGTTGAGAAGATCATAGATTGCTGGGCTGTACTGCTTGCTTTGGCCTCTGAATCTGTGATCTCATGATTTATTTTTTTTATAATATGTGAAAGAGGGGTACTCACATTGCCTGCCATGTACTCACGCTAAGTGCACTTCCACATTAAGAGGATGACAGCATGCAAATCTCAGCTCCACGGTTTCTGTTAGCTGCCTGAGGATTTCCTTTGACACTTTTTGGCCATAGGTAGTGTGAAGAGTTGCACACCAAGAACTACTTGGTATTACTTGTCTTTTATTCTATACATGCAATGTTGAATTTCATGAGGCAGTAATTCACCTGCAGGAGCTCAGGGCTCTTCCCTTTCCACTAGAATTTCTAACGACTAAGCTACCAAGCCAAGCTACCCTGATCAGGCTACTTCTTGCATTGTTTCCTTTATCCGGCAAACCTTGACTGAAGCAATGGCAATAATTCCCATCCCACTTCAATCTCACGTCTGAGCTGCTCTCTGACAAGGAAAGAAATTGAGGCTTATATTCCTCCTTTAACCAGGAGGCTGTAAATAAACCTAAGTGACCCCCTTCCCCAGGTGTTTTAATGAACAAGATAGTTATACAAAAGATGGGCATTTTACTCTACATATACAATCCATTTCCATAGTCTTCTTTTAAAAGCATTATACTTTTGTTGCCAGTCGAGCATAGGCACAGAACATGTAATCACTGAGGTCTGGCACTAATTCCTAAACATACTAATGCCTGGAGGTTGCACAGAACCAGCTACAAGTTTTGACATAAGTGCCTGAGCATCATGGGAATTCAGTTCATAACATGACCTAGAAAGAGGTCTTAATTATTCTTAGATAATTAAAGTAACCTAAACCATATTTTAATTAGTCAATATGCCTGCCTGGATTCTTGACTCTGTGCTTAAACTCAAGGGAGCAGAAAAATTTCTGCTATAATCCATCTTTGGCATTTTCTGTTGGCTAGCCTTCTCCTCTCAGTGCACAGGGGTTTGGGACTACCATTTTGAATTATGCAACCCTTCCCATGCCCTGAAGACTGTAACTCTTGATTCTGGGTTGCATTCCAGGGAAAAGCGCTTAAAATATAGTTGCTACACTGACTAACTTCAGGATCCCTAAATCCTCTTTTGGCTCTAACCTAACTTCCCATTGGAGATCTATCTTTTAATGCCTAGGAAGCCGATGAAACTGAGAATTTCAGATTGTTTGCTAAAAATGTAAATGAGATTGAAATAAGCTTGAACAAATACTTAAGTCTGAATACACTGTGCACATTTTTATGCCTTTTCTTCCAGCTGGAGATTAATTAAATTAATGCAAAATTGTTGCAGTAAAACCTGATACTGGAAACCACATGAGATAATTGCATGTACAGAGCTGAAATCAAGCCCATTCAGAGATTCCCTAAACTTCATGAGCTTTTTCATATTCACTCAAACTACTTTGAGGTTTTATGCTGAAATTATGTCTATCTTGGGGTTTTGACATGACACCAAGTGAAATTCTGTTTCAATTTTTAGTTCCATTCAAAGCTTCCCCTCCACCCCCCAAAAAAGGGACTGTATCGTTTTTTGCTGTAAACCAGCATCTCCACATTACTTTCAATAATGCTGCATAAGTTTACAACAACTGAAGAGCTAATCCTAGTGAAGGAAAGCCATGTGGTGAATTGAACCAAAGAAAATGTTCAAATGAGTAAGGCCAGCTGTATAGCACAGGCAGACTCTGCAGATGGGCACTGTGCCAAGCTTCCCCATTAATTGCCTCCCTATGCTTCATTGAAGGAAGTTTGAAGCCAGTCCAAATCTCCTAAGCTCCCCAGCACCACCCCTCTGTTTCTACTCCAGCTGCGGCTTCCAGACACTGCTCTCGCTGGCAACAAAAATGGGAATGCACACAAGGAAGTTTTCTAAACAGCGCTTTGCGTGAGCTGCAGAAACGGGGCTTAGTCATGGGTAACTCTAGTTCCTGGAGCAGCGTTGTAGGGGCTGAAGATGAGGAGCCAAGTAGAGGAAATGAGGTAGGAGGAGAAGCTGGTGCTGGAGAAACGAGGCGGGGGGGTTGAAAAAGCATATGGGAAAGTTAGAGGTCATCTGAGCTGGTTTCAAAGGAAGGGAGAAGAGGCAGATCAGAAAGCATAAAGTCTTTGGAAAAGACTGAGAGGAAGAACAGGATGGGAAGAGCCAAAAGGAAGCATGAAGAGATATTTGCAAGGCGGTTGTGTGTCTGGAAAGGAAACTGAGTGAGGCACTGTGGTAGAAGATTGAAGACCTCCTTTAGGACAAATAGTCAAGGATGGTTGAGTGTGGGCCAGGAGAGTGTGGTGAGAGTCAGCAGCAGACACTGGGGCTGGAAAGACTGGAGCTGAGAGCTGGGGAGTGGTAAGAAATTCAATTGGATAAAAGGCTCAGAGAGAAAAACATGGACTGAGCCAAAATCTAGAAACACGATGTGTGAGGGGAACACCTCACCGAGGACCTGGGGGAGTGGAGAGGCTTGACATGAGCATGGTGGTGGGGACACCAGCAAAAAGGCTTTGCCTGGGGAAAAGAGGCAGACTGACATGTTGGTGTCCAGTAAAGCACAGTCTCACTTAAAACTGAGACACAGAGCCTCGTTTCTGAGCATCAACATTTCCAGTGGCAGCACGTAACTGTGAAAGCCAGAGTTAATTTTATGCTGGAATGATCAAAAATAACGTGTATTGGAACGGTTCTGCCCATCGGCTATCTGTGCTGTTCAGTATTAGCATTCTGGCACTTTACTTCACTCATTCCAAAATAGCAGTGCTGAAGCCTATTGGCAAGCAGTCTCAATTCCCTCTCATGGCTATTGCGGAGATGATAGCAACTTATTACTGCTATCAATTAATCACTGAGTTCAAGTGGGGCTTGAAAAGGAAATGAGAACAGAGTGAAAGCCACATTGTAGAATAGATGAATGAATGTGAACAGGCCAGAAGGGCTGTTTGGAAAGATTTTTCCCTTTTTTCCTTTATTCTGAAGTATGAAAAAAAAAAACCAACCAAAAAACCCTCCCCCCCAAAAAAACTCAAACCAAAACCACTGCAAGACTTAAAAAAAATTCATGAAGAAAATTTCATATTTTTGTTATCAGTAAGACTTCTACCTAAGGTCTTTCAGAACAGAGAAGACAAACAATGAATGAGACAGGGAGGAAGGCAAAGGACGATTCCTGGAAAAATGCAGTTCTATCCTACAGGCTGTCACCAAGTCCCTTTGCCGTGATGGGCAATCAAACCTATCAGGAAGGGCACAAAGTCCATATTTGTCATTCCTTGGTGCCTGGTCTGGAGGAATGAAATAAAGGCTATTTGCTGCTTGCTTTCTCACTTTAGTTATGTTCTCTGATGAAAAGTGTTCAGCATCAGTACTTGAGCCTTTTATCAAAATTTTCAAATTGGAAGGGTTGATGCCTTACCTAGTGCTCTCTGCTCTTTATGATTACAACACTAGTTCTGTTACAGAATTGTGCATATAATTCATATGATAAATACTCAGAAGATAGATTACTAAATGCTTTACCAAGTGCTATACATAATCAACAACTAGTAAGCCAGAGTTTCTTTTTCCTTTTTTTAGTCTCCAGAGCATATATAATCATAGAATTGTCTTGGTTGGAAGGGACCTTTCAGATCATCAAGTTCAACCACCAACATAACACAAAGGCCATTTGCTTAACCATATAATTAAGCTCCATTTCTACCCATCTTTTAAATACCTTCAGGAATGACAATTCCACTGCTTTCCTGGGCAGCCTGTTCCAATATTTGATAACCCTTTCAGTGAAGAAATTGTTCCTAATATCCAGTCTAAACTCCCCCTGGCACAACTTGAGGTCATTTCCTCTTGTTCTATCACCTGTTGCATGGGAGAAGAGACCAACCCCCACTGCTCTATATTCTCCTTTCAGGTAGTTGTAGAGAGTAATAAGGTCTCGCCTCAGCCTCCTTTTCTCCAGGCTAAATAATCCCAGCTCCCTCAGCTGCTCCTCATTGTTCTCTAGACCCTTCACCACCTTCATTGCACTTCTCTGGTCTTACTCCAGAGTCTGAATGTCTTTCTTGAAGTGAGGGGCCCAAAACTGAACAGAGTGTTCAAGGTGTGGCCTCACCAGTGCTGAGTACAGGGGGGTGATCACTCCCCTAGTCCTGCTAGGCACACTATTTCTGATACAAGCCAGGATGCTGTTGGCCTTCTTAGTCACTTGGGCACACTGCTGGCTCATATTCAGCCTGCTGTTTACCAACACCCCGAGGTCCTTTTCCTCTGGGCAGCTTTCCAGCCACTTTTGCCTAAGCCTGTAGCACTGGTGATCCCTCAGTCCCCTCGGTCTGGCCTGTGTAGGGCAGCAGGAGGTCCCTTAGGAGGTGACAGCTGATGGCTGCGAAAACATAGCATAGATGGGCTCCACTTTCTCCTCCCTGCCAAGTCCAAGTCATCTTCCAAATGTGCACGTTATAACTCTCTTTAAATGGGAAAACCCTCAGCTGGTGAGACAGAGTCAATTTTAGTTCTCTCTACAATGCCAAAGGAGGGTCATGAAGCATGAATGAAGTTTTACATTTTTTCCCAGATATTCACTGACACAACACGGACTACAAACTTCGTTCCTTTGCCTTCTGCTCTGATTAAGTCAGACTTTGGGCCAAGCATTGCTGTCAGTTGCAGTGACGTAGACTTCATGCAATTCTATTTTGCTTCAATGGTACAAGAGTCTTAAGTACTACGGCTCTGTATTTGTAACAGATTAAATTCCTAATTCTTCTGCACCGTTCCATGTAGCTACAATCTGCCTCGGTTCATTTTAGTCGGACCTTTCCTTAGCTTATTGTTATGTCTGACAATAACAAAAATAGCTTTGTGTCATCTGTAGTCTCCAGCTTTTATAGAGTTTAAGTTGCTTTGGTGAGCTACCCTCCCACCCCCTAATCTTCTGTTATAAAGTTAGCATCCGGGGGGGAGGGGGGGGTGTGGGGAGGGAGGAAGGGAGCCACAGTACATGACATAGGGATTTTCCTTCTTTTAAGTAGTTGCATTTATCAGAGTCCATGCTCTTTATGCCAGAACAAAAAACAGAGGTTATGCGAAGAGGTTTGAAAAGCATGTGGATGGCATGTACTGGATTTATTGCCATTCTATAAATTCCCACAAAGGTTTGACTTGCTTTGTTTTTAATCACCAGCAATGAAACAGTTCACAGTACACTGCAAACAAAGAGCCAGCTTTTTGTTTGAGACAGTTGGAGAGGAGGGGGAAAGAGAGGGGAAAGGCTCATGAGAAACATGAATGAGTGGGTTTTGCTGACTCTTCTAACTACAGGACCTGACAAAGTGCCTATAAACACATTTCCCATGCTGTTAATGCAGAGCAGGAGCTTTGTTGTATGATAAGTGGGTATTTTGAAGCTTGTCAAACCTAGACAAGCAGGAGAAAATTATAATTACCATCTCTAAAGAGCATAACTTATTAAAAAGTTGATCTGTAGTATAAAACATATCCTAACTTTGACATCTATCTCATAAAAAGTGCTGATTGTGCTTTCAAGTTACCCTTTTAATTTTTACCAACTTTTTACTATTTACAATCTCCTAGTCTATCTAATTCAAATCACAAACATCAATCCCAAGTACTATTTTGGTTATTAAGTACAACTGTTCATTGTACAAATGCAACTACTGATCATGTGAGGTTACATGATTGCAAATAATGTGAAAAAAGAGAAAATGTGTGAGAAGTATGCCACAGCACGGACATAAAAGGAGTGAAATTTTCCTTGATTATCTTTCACTTGCCTTCAAGAATATTTCCTGTTTCAGTCAAAAATTAAAAAGAACTAAACAGAGAGACTAAAAACTTGTTTTAAAAAGTATCTTAACATGTCCAGACTTCAGAAGATACAGAATTTCAATTTCTGTGACTGATGTCTTGCAAGAACAGGAATTCTCTTTAGTCACTGAATTTTTAAAACAGTATGAGATCCAACACTCAAACTCTGAATCTTGTGGTGTCCCTAGTTATACTGTTTTCAATTTCCCTCAGAATAGGCCATAAAGTTTCACTCAATTCAGGTGCTCATTGAGATTTATTGTGCCATTTCTATTAGCACTAAGTATTTTACAAGTTTAGTCTTTTTTGGTTGTGCTTAGGTAAATGCATTGCAATACTTTTATTTCAAGAAATTCATTTACTATTTTATTAGAAAGAGAAGACGCTACCTGTAGTTTATCCTAATGATACCAATATCTTCTGAAAAATCTTCAATTAATCCATAGCGCATTTCCTATTGGAACTGTTGATAATTTCTAAACTGTATTTTTCCTCCTTACTTGCATGAAGTCTGAGAGATGGTTCTTTGCTGTTTTCAAAGGAACAAAAGTGCAGAAACATACTAATGCAATGTGGTCTGTAGTTGGAAACCAGATGATCTTCACAACAGGCTGAGATTTCAGTGCAAACTCAGGTCTATAATATACCCCCTGTAGTTGTACTCTGGAGCTCGTATAATATTTTCCCTACAAAAGAGCCACAGAAAAGCATTATGGATTTTCTTAGTGACATTTTCCATGTGTTTCAGCATGTATTTCTCTATCCACTTCCCCCATTCCCTTCATCTTATATCGTCTTCCATGATACCTGCGTGATATGTGTAATTGGACTCCTACGCAGAAATGCAATTGAATATTGCCCACAGAGACACACATGTTTTAGAAATGGTTTCCTTCATACTTCAAAACTATAGAACCCACTTCTTCCAAAACTTCAAAGCTCACTTCTAGTGAATCTAATGAGTGAGGTTTCTAGCTAACCATCTTCATCCATTCCCTCACCTTAGTTGCCTCTGCAAAAAAATCTCTTTATATTTTTAAATATATATTTATACACATATACTCTTTCACCCTAAAGTCTCAGCCCTTCAGCTTTTTCTGGAGATGCACTCACTTTCTGGGAGGACACCAAATTGCAAAGTGTGAGCCACAGGAGTGTATCCTGTGTAATCACAATCCAGGCTACTGCTCGTGGCTCAGTATACCTCTGCCTTTGGGGTAATACCTTAATCCAAACCACAGCAATTTCTTCCAGTTGCTCATGGCCTCCACCATGCCTTCTCTTGTTGCACATAAAACATAGCTGTCCCTATGACATTTCTCACCAGTAAGGAAACAATCACCTATTTTTTTACTCTAGCCAGCAAAACAATATATAGGGAGTCACTAATCTGTCACTTAAAGCCTTTAAAAGCAATAACAAGAGCAGTGGCTGACCAGATATGGAGAGTTAAGGAAAACAATGAGGGTAATGAGGTTACTGGAAGAAGTCAAGTGGAAAAAGGAAGGTAGGAGATTTTACATAAGAATGGATAAGAACTTGAGAGGCCAGGTATTGTCAGTGCATTAACTAAAACTTCACTGCCCTTCATCTCACCATCCTCACCCTGGGAGAGCTTCTGGTGCTGCTCCCTCCTTCTGCTGGCTCTGGCAGCCAGCACACTGCCAGTGGGGTGTGAGACTAGGAGCATGAGGTACAGCTGCAAAAAAACAAAGCTCAAACTCCACATGGAAGGTGGGGTTTTGAAGTAAAAGGAATTGGGTTGTTGGCAGAGCAGGCTCTGGGGCTTTGCTGCCATGTCAGACTTGTGCAATAGCTAAGCAAGAAGAATTTCAATACAGCTTTCCAAGATTTCAAAATGCATTCTTCCTGTGGTGCAGTTAAATGTATTCAGCTTTTATTCAAATAGTGATTCTGGAAGCTTCAATTACACGCATAGAAGCAGCATGAATTGATAGTCTGAAAACACACACAAAAGAAGGTTTCGGGCAATGTTAAAAATAATAAAAAAAATGCATGAAAACCTTTTGTACTGGTTTTGGCTGGGATAGAGTTAATTTTCTTCCTAGTAGCTTGTATAGTGCTGTGTTTTGCATTTATACTGAAAACAGTGTTGAGGGATGTTTTAGCCATTGCTGAACAGTGTTTTCATAGTGCCAAGACCTTTTCTATTCCTCACACTGCCCCGCCAGCAAGTAGGCTGGGGGTTCACAAGAAGCTGGGAGGGGACACGGCCAGGACAGTTGAGACCAACTAACCAAAGGGCTATTCCATACAATGTGACATCGTAGTCAGCAATAAAAGCTGGGGGAGAAGAGGGAGGAAGGGGGGGATGTTCAGTGTTATGTCATTTGTTTTCACAGGTAACGATTACACATGATGGAGCCCTGCTTTCCTGGAGAAGGCTGAACACCTGCCTGCGATGGGTAGTATTGAATGAATTCCTTATTTTGCTTTCCTTATGGACAGTTTTTGCTTTACCTATTAAACTGTCCTAATCTCAACTCTTGAGTTTTTTCACTTTTACCCTTCTGATTCTTTCTCCCACTGTGTTGGTGGGGAGTGAACAAGGGGCTGTGTGGGGCTGAGCTGCCTACTGGGGTTAAACCACTGCACCTTTCAAACAAGACTTTTGTTGGTTTTGACTCCAAGAGATAAAGTAAAATGAGCAGTCTGAGGAAAATGGCCTCACTAACAATACTCAGAGGCACAATCTGAAGTGCATTTAATTATTTCACTTCTGGTTTTGTATGAATTGATATCTTGGCATGAATATGAGACACTAAGAATGAGTCAACTTAGTAAAAGAACACAAAAGATAAGAAATACTGGAGAAGATGCTGAAAACATGCTAACTAAAGGAACATTGCAAATCTAGGAGATTTCCTGATTAAAAGCTAACGGCAGCCTACTTAGACAGAAACTTGTTTGTTTAAACTGTGGGTTTTGTTTGTGAGACAAGAAAGGGCTTATATGCTGTGCTGCCCAGGGCTGCAACACCTTCAGCATTGAGTTCACAGTGCAGGTTCAGTTACTCCCATCCTTATACCATGAATACACGGAGAATGGAACACCTACACATGAAATCATCATCAGATGGCACTGGACCTGGGCTACCAAGGCAAGATGTCATCAGAGTGGTTTTTCAGAAAGGCTGTTACATGAAACCTGTCTTGGAATTACATTTAAGCTTCTTGATGCACACCAGATTCACAGGTAAGGATTATAGACAAGAATCACACTAGCATTTCACTTCAAATCAGAACTGTGTTTTTGAAAAAGATCTCCTAAGTTATCCCCATTTATCATGCTTTGGTCTTAGACCACCCAAACTAGACTGGATTTGAACAAAACCAAACAAGAAAGTGTGCTCCAAGCACTAGGAGACATTCAGCATATGGGACCAGCTGGGGGGTAGTCTAAAATCTGCCCAAAATATGTGAAGTGTGGACACTAAGAGCCTAGCACTAGTTCCCTCCCTCCAAAGCTGTTCCTAATATGTCACGTAGTGTGTCACATTGCTAACACAGCCACAGCCACATCTTCTAGTTACTTCTTGTGCTGAAGTCATGCATTTTGAGTCCAGATGACTGGATCATTGTTTTCTCTCAAAACACAGAAAATGCCATGCCATTCAGTCGTCAGAGGGCAATTAGAAACCCAGGCTCCAGACCCAGGCCGTACCTGACTGGGGACATGCCCAAGTGACATGTCAGAGGCCTGGGAAGGTCGTCACACTGACTGTGGGAGTCCCACTACTGCAAAGGCTGTCAGACGTGGGATTAATAGTTGGGCATTCCTGAAGCTCAGAATAGCAATCAGTCATCATCCAGCGACTAATGGAGCTTAAAAGGCCATGAGACCCAGCGACTGGGTCCAGTCAAAACAAGCAAAAGTCTGAGCGGCAAGTGAGACAAGTTGTAACAGGTATCAAGCAGAACTATCTGAAGGTGCTCCATCTTTCTCATTTTCTCACTTCTCCCTATTTCTTTGGAGCCACCACATGGAGAAGCTGGAGGGAAACTGCAGAAATCTTTCAAAAACATCATTAAACCCACATGTTCAGAAAAAATACATTGCTTACATTAAATACGTAATGCAGGAAACCACTGTCAGACAAGTTGTTCCTCACCTGATTACGATTTGAAAGCAATAAATAGAAAGAAGTAGCAATAAAATAAATGGCAACTGAAAACACATGCATTTAGGTCTTTAGCTCCAGAATAAATTAAGTACAAATGTAGATTTTTCATATATCTTCCAGAAGTCAGATATGTATTGTTGTTTTAGCCTATTTAACAGCTTGCTTGTATGAGAAGTCTTTTCTGATGGTGAAATAGTCATTGTGAAAGAGCTTCAAAGATTTTGTTACTGATGCAATTAAAATGAAAGGGTTTTTTCCTGCTTTTCTGTGCCTGTACAGCTACCATAAGTGCCAATTAAGCTTCCACATGCATGCTGATGGTAACATAGACCCTAAGGTCTATTACATCATTAGGTCTATCTACTTCTTTAAGTCTTTAACTGTTAGTAAAAACTGGTCTTTGTAATTTATGTGATAGACGTATTTATTAAATTAAATTAAATTGTTTAAAATGCCCCTAAATATTAGAATTTAATGGGCCATGTTCAAGAATAAATATGTGAATTCAATTCACAGGTAGCACAAAGTGACTATCAACATTTAAAAAAAATATTCTTCGTTCATCCATCAGACAATTTTGATGACAGCCTTGAACTCCGTAAGCTAGTGTTCAGATCATTCTCCTGTAATACAGTTCCCTTGAGATTTGGTCAGCTATCTTTACATTACATAATTTCAAAAGTACTTAAACACTGCAATTGGTTAAATCAATTTCAATGATTTGAAGGTGCTTTGTCGATTTAAGACTTGGTCTCCTTATTTTTCAGTTTCTGATTTGCAAAATGGAAATTTCCAAACATTACCAGCTGTTCAAATGTCATTTTCAACAATGAATTTTCACATCAGAAAGGGCAAACAAAACCAGGAGTCTGCAGAGCACAGGCAGACATAGGTATAAATAGTTTATGTTCTGCAGTTATTCCAAGTTGTCATCATTTTATTTGCAGAACAGCTCTATGATTATCTCAAAACCTTAAAGAAGCAGCAAATGCTGACATTTGGAACTCACCATTGTTCTACAGGACATGTCACCCTCCCTCAGAAGTATCATTTAACTCCTCTACAAACAACTGCTCTTTTTCACTGTCTAGTTCTACTTCCATTACTAAAACACCTATTACCATAAATGACTTAAGACTGCGTAGCCAAGGGTAACTTTGTAATTGTGACTGTCTGCTTTTTCACAGTCTTTAACTACTTTATTATTAGGATTAGAATATTAGGATTAGGATGGTATTCAGAAGTCTCAGTCATGTTATGCAAAACCTCACAGCGGTAGTTAATCCTTCCTCTGAAAATCTTAGGCTTTCAATAGTTATGACACAAAAAAAATACTGTTTTCCTGACATTACAGATCTCCCAGCTATAATGCAACTTGATGCTTCTGTTCCGAGCAATTATCACACACTGGAAAGCAGAAAGTGCAAGATAATTGCTCAGAGAAACTCTTTCCTGTTCAGGCAGTAAGTGGCAGCATTGCAATAGCCTTTGCTTCCGTATCTTCTTTGTTGTTGTCTCTCAAGGCAGTCCTGCTTTTCTGCTCAAGCATATAAAATCTCCTTCTGCCATTTCTATGTCCCTAAAATCTAATTTTATATCGGATAACAATATATTATATTTAATATAAATAATTTTGTGTGGAGTCAAATAATGAAAAAAGAAATTTGTAGATTTGGGGTCTCTTTTGCAAATAAAGATTGTGTATATCAAAACCAAACCATTGATTTCCTTGCTCTCAGTCAGGGAGTATTCTGCATCCTTATCAACGTTTCTAAAAATGAACAAATTAAAACAAGTATAAGGACACCTAGAGTCTTTTTTTTCTGCTCCTGAAGCAGAGGATGTAAATGGAATGCCTATAAGGTAGATCCTTATTCTTGAACTTTATGTTTGATAGCTGCTCAAAAATAAGACTTCAAAATCAGCATCAGATCGTTTCATGTTAATTGATTTGCTAGTGATACAGGATTGGATTTGCCCTGTTTTAAAAGGGTTTTTTGGAACAACAGCTGTCATTTTTTCCTGGCTCATAATCACCAGCAGCCATAAGGAAACTGCAATCAGAACAGAGAAGACAGATCTGCTGATGAAGCACAAGCCTGCCTCGTATCTAACTCCCTCTCACAGACCCCTTTGTTGGCTCTGCAGCGCTAAAAGGAACAACATACACCAAGAATTCAATGTTGTCACTTGCATAAGCATATAGGCTTAAATATGAATTACACTCTTTTCAAAGTCTGCTGAAGTCAATGGCAATTTTCCAGTTGTGGAGTAGGACTAAAGAGTGGATCTGTTCAGCAAGAAATGGATTCCCAGGGTAATCGCTTTTTTGGATAGACCTGCAGCAATTAGTTCGTGCAGACTTTGGTTCTTGAGCTGGTTTCACACTATTTGACTGCTTGCCTACCGTGATGCTGGATGTTACTTGTTAAAGGTTGTTGCTTTCATTGGTGTGGCATTTATGCTATTGGCCTTTGCAGAGGAATGAAAAGTGTATGCTCTGTCTCTTGTGGAAGATTGTCTTTATGAAGATCCAGGTTCCTCTTAAGAACATGGCAAATCGTGTAAGGTAGGTTTTCATTGAGAAACTCTGCTTATTAGCTGTCAAGGTTAAGAGGTGAATGAGAAGACTCATTTATTCTTCAGGGCAAACCAGAACATTTCCAGTGACAGAATCCTGGAAACACTAGTAAGAAAAAGAAAATGGCTTCATAATAACTTGCACCATGCCTATGTCAAAATAATTATTGTTTTCACAACATTTCCGAGTCCCCATTTTGACTAGTGTCATATTAACTTAGGCCTGACTTGTTGTCTGGGCTTTTTTGTCATGTTCAGCAGAACCAGACATAATAATATTTTAGTGGAAACTTTAAAAATGTTAGTTAAAATGATAATACACTGCATAGTCTGGCAAATCATTCAAAATTAATTTTCAGGGATATTTATGTTTTTCTGCAACAAGCCACACCAAGTAAAACCACTTTTATTCACCATGCTTTAAATGCACTTTGGAATACTGAGAATAAAAGTGCATTTCAAATGCTATAAATTATTATTTATTATTACTACAGAATTTTTCCTTCATCATCTCCCTGACCTTTAAGGAACATTACTGAGAAAGTTTACTCATTGTGAGTGTGAACTGGTTTTAATTAATGTCTTTCACTGAGACTATATGACTCCTAAGATGAAAACTCTCAAATGTTAATGCACTTGAGGTTTATAATGTCTAATGTTAATGTCATAGGACATAGGTCAGGGAAGTGAACTGGGAGTGATTGTGCATAATAAACCATCTGCATGTTATTTTGCAGCAACAAAACAGGGCAAAGTAAGTCCCAGTGCATGTCTACTGAGTTATGAAGTTATTGCAGGATTTCATCTAACATTAATGAGGCCTCATTTGAACAAATGGGAAATTCTTGAAATACGATATCACAGAACTAACTTGTGAGAGGCTCAAGGGAACAAATTTTGAGAATAGGCTAACTAGATTCGGCCTTTAATGATGCATAGGGGAAAAGAGGATAGGGACTTCTCACGTTTCATGCTGTAGTCAGTGTTAGGCTACAGAAACTGCCCTGTGTCCCCTTGAGAAATAAAGGATTTTTTGCAGGATTTCTTTTTTTCTTTGTTTTCCTCTCCTTTCTTCCCTTTTATTATAGAGGTCAAGATTTGAGATTACATGTTCACACACAGAACAGTGAAAGAAATCTTTAAGCTGGAGGTGTACATTCACAGCTATAAAGTATAAAAATTTTCTAATGGTGTTGCCCCTACTGTGGTCTAAACTACATTTTTCCTGTTAGTATCCAGCTTAAATGATAGGTTTCAGGCTAAGCTGCTATGTCAGCTAGATAGTGATTCACATGTGCTTTTATTTTATGGTCTGGTTTACATTCTTCTTAGCTTTGTACTGTTCTGTGATGGAGACAAAAACTGTACATAGGGTGGAGGAGGACTAGAGAAACCAAGTACCTTTTTTTAAAATTTTAGCTCTTTGAAACTGAATTTAACTTTGAGCTACATGATTTGGAAGTCTCTAAGTCTGCAAATGTGTTAAGACCACTAGTTCAAGTGTTAAATTGCTTTTTATTGGTAAAAGTTACAGCTTCAGAATATATAATGGAAGCTCCCCTTAAAATGGCAATGTGGAATGTTCAAGGTTTATATTATCCAATTAAAAGCATGTGCATCCTGCTAGCATTTAAGAGAGCAAACACAAAACTTGTTCTCTTAGAAGAGATGCATTTATTTCTCCCTGTGCTCTCAGGCTCACAGAAGCAAGGGTTATGTCAATTTTCCACCCAGCTTCTTATACTCTTCCTGTGGGATAGCTAAATCCTCATACTACAAAGTGACAAACTCACTTGTACTCAAATTTGTTCTTTTAGGATTCCCTGGAGGCTAGTTGATGGGAGTGAATGGGGTTAATACCAGTAGAGAATTTGAACTATTTGTTTTTAATTGGGAAAACAGCATCTACTACCATTGTCATAAGCCTCTTCTGCAAGCTTTATAAGAAATTAGAGATATGTAAATAAGGTACAGGAAATTATTTTCCTTTCCAGAGAATTAGGCTGCTTGATTACAGCATGCTTTGGTTATTTAATAACATCTGGAGAAGCAATTTCAACTGCCTTCAAGATAAAAATTAGATAAAAATCTTGGAACATACTATTCATGTACTAGGAAGACATGGAAATGTTGCTGTCTATGAAGCAGGAAAATAAGTAACAACCCATGTATCCAGGTTATTAGGCAGTGTCTAACACTCATTTTTCTATTAAATTCTTTTCTTTTTTTTTTTAACTTTATGTCGGTCATTCCTGACAAGTAATCTTTTTAGAGTATGCTGCCCCTTGCTACAGAAGAGGATATTTTAAAGCAGTTGAGGTATCACCACCAAAGTTCTATCATCTAGCAGTAGAAATCATAGAATCATAGAATAGTTTGGGTTTGAAAGGACATTGAAGGGTCATCTAGTCCAACCTCCCCTGCAATGAACAGGGACATCTTCAACTAGATCAGGTTGCTCAGAGCCCCTTCTTAATCTGACAGTGAACGTTTCCCAGAATGAGGCACCTCCCACCTCTCTGGGCAACTTGTTGTAGTGTTTCACCATGTTCATTGTAAAAAATTTCTTCCTTCTACCTAGTCTAAATCTACCCTCTTTAAGTTTAAATCCATTACCCCTTGTCCTATCATATCACATCTTGCTAAAAAGTTTGTCCCCATCTTTCCTGTAGCCCCCCTTTAAGTACTGAAAGGCCACAATAAGGTCTCCCCGGAGCCTTCTCTTCTCCAGGCTGAACAACCTCAATCTCTCAGTCTGTCCTCACAGGAGAGGTGCTCCAGCCCTCTGGTCATTTTTGGGACCCTCCTGTAGACCCACTCAAACAGGTCCATGTCCTTCTTTTGTTAGGGACTCCAGGGCTGGCACAGTACTTCAGCCGGGTCTCACTAGAGCAGAGTACAGGGGCAGAATAAGCTCCCTTGACCTCCTGGCTATGCTTCTTTACTTCTTTAGATGCAGCTCAGGGTACGGTGGACTTTCTGGGCTGCACGAGGGCATTGTCAGCTCATGTCCAGCTTTCTATCCGCAAGTCCTTCTCTGAAGGGTTGCTTTCAATCCCTTCATCGCCCAGCCTGTATTGATACCAGGGATTGCCCCAACCCAAGTGCAGGACCCTAAAGAGGTTCACATAGGCCCACTTCTCGAGCCTGTCTAGGTCCCTCCAGATGGCGTTCCTTCCTTCAGGTATGTCGGCTGCACCACTCAGTTTGGTGGGATCTGCAAACTTGATGAGGGTCCACTCAATCCACTGTCTATGTCATTGATGAAGATATTGAGCAGTACTGGTCCCAATACGGACCCCTGAGGGACACCACTTGTCACCAATCTCCATCTGGACATTGAGCCATTGACCAATACCCTCTGGATGTGACCATCCAACCAATTCCTCATCCACAGAACAGTCCACCCATCAAATCCATATGTCACCAATTTAGAGAGAAGGGTCTTGTGGGGGACCATGTCAAAGATCTTACAGAATTCCAGATAGCTGACATCCATAGCTCTTCCCTTGTCCACTGATGGAGTCACTCCATCATAAAAGGCCACTAGGTGTGTCAGGAAGGACTTGCCCTTGGTGAAGCCATGATGGCTGTCTGAAATCACCTCCCTCCTTCATGTGCCTTCTCATAGCTTCTATGAGGATCTGTCTCAGGCACTAAGATGAGGCTGACAGGTTGGTAGTTCCCAGGGTCGTCGTTTCTACCCTTTTTAAAAATAGGTGCAATGTTCCCCTTTTTCCAGTCACCCAGGACTTCACCTGACTGCCATGAATTCTCAAATATTATGGTGAGTGGCTTGGCAATTATGTCAGCCAATTCCCTCAGGACTCTGGGATGCATCTCGTCAGGTCTCACAGACTTCTGTATGCCCAAACCTGATCGTCTCATACAGTGGAAGGGACTTTTATCTCCCAGTCTCTGCCTTGTGGTACATCCACTGGAGAGATGCAGGGAGAGAGGTTACCAGTAAAAGCTGAGGCCAAAAATGGGAAGTTAAAAACTTTCATGGTACAATAAGCCTCTAGAACTTTCTAGTGGGCACATACAGGAGCTTTGGACAGACATTCTTCTTGATTCTGGTCAGGAAAGATAGGAAATGTGTTAAAACGTCATGTTCATATCATCAGCCTTTAAATATAGACAGACACACCCTCAGTGTCTCCCTCAGGACTGAAGAGATTTGTCAATGGAGAGAAAGAAGTATATAAGGGCACATTCCTGACTTATTATGGATATCTATTCCAGGATGAGATGAATTACACTCAAGGATGAAAGGCACCTCAATGACTAGTATGAACATGCACCTTGTAGACATCCTCATTATGGCCAGTGAATCCAACCCACGGAGTTCTATAAATGGTAGATAAAGTAGCTTGCAGATGACATTCCACACAGTGAAAGAAAGTGAATTCTGCAGAGCAGAAACTGTGTTTTCCTGGTGTAGCATTGCCAGACAAACAGCAGCTAGAAATAGTACCTGAGCTGAATGGTTGAATAACTATATCCTTTACCCAGTTGTGACTAAACACACATACCTAGCAGAGTGAATTACAGTCAATTACTTTAATTTACATAGGAACAACAACAATTTTTTGTATTCCGATGTTGTAATTTCCTTTTGCATCAGGTCACTCTTACTTATCTGATTATTTAGCTGACCAGCAACCTAAACCATCTGCACTCAATTAACAATGTCATTCCTGCTAAGAAGAGAGCTTGTGTTATTTGTAGGGATATTCATAAGGTTCTTGTTAGTTTTAAGAAATGTTGTGCTGACTTAACTAACCATTCATGGGAAAGGAAGGGTTGGCACTCACTATAGGTCCTGTGGCTGCTTTCACACATCCTCTTTCTTNGTGTGTATGCACTGCTCCGAGGAATGAACCCTGTTCCCACGAGAAACTGGCCCAAGAAACAGCTCAGTAGTGCCCTAGCAATGCCTAGTTTGCTAACTGCTAGTTATTATTCTGTTCCTTAGAGTCGATCCTATTAAGAAAGGCAAAACTTTCCAGGGGACTTCCTGAGCACTGATGAACTAACATCCAGTGTAAGGGAATCTACACTATTTCATCATGTAACTGTGCCCAGTGCCAGGCCTTCCCTTGTGGACCTTTCTTTCTGTTATAACTGAAATTTTGAACTCTGGTTTTTTTTTTTTCCTGCGTATGAATTCTTTTTAGGTATGGCAGCTTTCCAAAATAGCACTTATGTGTAACAATAAGAAGTGTACTTCACATTTTCCATGTATATCACATTATGTGAATTGAAATTAAACATTAAAATTGATTAAAGCATGAGGTATTCCTGTGCTGGAACATTCACACAGTCTAAATCACAGATTTCTGTCACAAAACAAGATACAATGTCCGAGCAAATTCAGATACATCCTTTACATACCTACCTTAATAAAGGCTATGTCAGTGCCAGATTTTGCAAAGATGCTACATTTGTTATAAACAGCCAGATTTAAAAATACACAGTGCAAGAGAAATGCACCATTCACTAGGTAACAAATTCACCAGTTAAGTTATTCCACATTTCTCAGTGATTTTTTGTGCTGGAAAACTCAAGTCATGCTGAGACACAGAAGCTGATGACTGTCAGTACAGGAGCACCTTCCAGTAATTCAGAGCTCACTCCTCAAGGATTTCAGGGGCCTAAAGGACTGCAATGCAGTAACTTCCATGCAGGGTGATTAGTTCTCCCTGTTTCTCCAGCAACAGTGTAAGAAGACAAAGTGGGAGAGCAGCTATTGGTGCCTGTATTTGATAAATAATTGAAGGCTTCCCTTTGCCTACATTGTCACTATACTCACCCTAGGATTATCGCAGCCTTTCTAAGGACCTCCTGACTTCAACCAGGGATCTTAAAGGAAAGCCAGCACAGGTAACTAAGCCAACCGTTTCTTTGAAAGGAATAGAATTTTCAATGAAAAATCATAATATAACATTTACTGGTGTTGAGTCTCCCCAAAGAATACATTGCTGCCTGCCATCCTCGTTTTGTCATTTTGAAAGTCTAAGCACTATGTTTATTTTTATCAACATAAACATATTTTATTTTTTAATTCCTGTTTGTTGGGGTGAAAGAGGAGAAGTTCACGGGTGTTTACTTTCAAATAGCTAAGGGGAAAATATAAGAACTGGCTGTGCTAATTGCTGTCTCTTCAAACACAGTTCACATCCATTTGCAAAAATGTCTGTGTAGTTGTACGTTACCAGTGGAGTGTGAGGTTTCATGCCCAGTTAAAACAAGATAGAAAAGAAGGTCTTACCAGTGGTATGTGACTAAGGTCACCTCCTGTGCAGGTTCCAGAGTCCCAGTGCACCCTGTTGGTATCTACTGCGTGCTGCAGCAGGCTCTTCTCTTTGCCCTCGTCCTTGCAGGCAGGAGTTTGGTTCCTACACAGAAACAGTCCTGTTAATGTTTCTGTACTGTGCTACTCTGCCTGTGCTGCTCGTTTGTGTTCACATGGTACTTCTACACTTTATTTCCCATAGCAGCACTGGGAAGGTTTGAAGCATGAATATCAGCCTTCAGTAAATCTTCATGTAGCATCATGCCTCCTGAGGAGCTGAGGTTCAGGCACAAGGCCTTGAGCCTTTATATCTAATCTTTAATGGGTTCAAAATTCAAAATCTAAGTTTCTGGACTTATTTGCAGAAAGCACATCTGGACACAATATTGTCCAAACAAAGTTTCTAGACCCACAGCCTACACTTGCTCTCAGGCTGCTAGCCTGTGAAAAAGAGTTTTGTGACTAAATATAAACTGAAATTCATTTCTTTACAAAACTGATTGGTGTCCAGGGAAACTTCTGGGTTTGTTTATTTCACTTACACTGTCTTTTTTTATTTATGAATCACAACATGTTTTAAACTAGAATTTCCATTAAAATTCCTTTGAAATGTGACTACAAATATGTAAGCAAGTTGAATAAGAATAAAATTGAGGAGTTTTGTTTCTGACTTTGTTGGATGCTATAGCTAGCTCCTTTTAGATTCTTGCACACACATTTCATATCTAAATACTGATTATCTTTTTTTTTTTTCCTTAGTATTTGGGACTTAACTTGAAAAATTTAGAGTGTCCTTTGCAGAAGGTGGAAGCTATCTGCTATAAAAAATGAAACTTATTACAGTTGGACAGCTTTTGAAGACATTCATTTTAATGCTTGTATATTTTGTCCCACTTGTCAACAAGGCAAATTAAATCTAATTTTGTGTTCTCCCATGTTTACTATAAATACACTTTCTTGCTGAGAAACATCCTGTGAGAACAAAACAACAGCAAGTTCCCTGCTTGAGAGCTCAGAAGGTTAGGCCAATTGCAAAGTCTCTTTTCCTGAAAGCAATTTTAGCCCAGGAAAATACAGCAGTTTGCCCCAGGCTTAACTAACTAAAAGAATCAAATCTCCTGCCAGACATCCTAGCTATGGGTTAAAGCTGTTTTACCATAAATTGCAGATATATACATTTACTTGTTCAAAAGATGCGCTGAGATTCCTGCAGAGAGGTCAGCGGCACATAGGTGAAATCCATACTGGCTACAATGGGAGAGACAGAAAAAGAATTTTCTATAGTTATGTTGGAGATCTAAAAAATTTGCCAACACACTGTGTTTTAGGGTGGAGAATGCCCCTGAGAAGATTCAGGAGTTTCCATATACTTCTCTGTTTTTGTTCATCCTCCCACATTTCTCTTTCCTTCCTCATTTCCGTCACAGCTGCATTTTAAATATTCTGGGCCTGATTCTGCTTGCTCTTGCCTCAGTTTCACTGTAGTCCATTGGGGTTAGAGCTTGTTTTGTTTCTTTACTTCAGGTAGTAGTAATGTTATATCCAGGGACAGGAAGACAGAATTTGAGAGAGTGACATGGAGTTTGGGAATGAAGCACTGAGAGAAAAAATAGATTGAGGATTATTTATTCATACAGGCCAAGTTGCTAAACTTTGGAGAAATATTTTGTCCAGTTCCTTGTCTGAAGACCAAAGCATCTGCATACAAAAGTTTTTTTCCAGTTGTGCAGTGGCTGAGGATGACACATCAAGTAGAAAATAGTGTTTACTGATTTGGGATACTTTTCCTCCAGATATGCTACTGAGATATTACATTGGTGGGTGTTGCAGGAAAGAGTAAAGTAAATTACAACAATTTCAACCCAAAAATTAACATTGTGTCTAAGGTACCCTGGAGCATTTCTAAGAAATTTCCTTTCCATTTGGAGTGAACAATGACCTAAATAATCTCTAAAAACCAGAATGGATTAGTGTTCAGAATACACTTAGATCTATGGCATTCAACACTTAGGTCTATAGCTATAACATTTCTAATAAATAATGAACCACAACCCGCACACATGTAATGTAAACAAAGCTAATGCACTTCGTGTATTCCAGATCTTGCCCAAATAACCTGGCTTGCCTGCTGTGAATAAGATGAGCTAAACTTTAAGAATGTGACAATACTATTAACTATTAGTTTATATGTTGCAAGAATTCCTGTGATACAAGTTTCCACTTTCTATTTAGGACCCTACCTACCAGTTTCTGCCTTATTTGGGGGAAGGGACTGGTAAGTAGTCCAAAACCATTGCAGCTGGTTTTGGTTTCCCATATTAAAAGGGAGTATAAGAAAACAATAGACATCTTCAATAGTTTCAAATGCGTTATCTAAGTGAGAACAAATATGAGAAAATTTCAGCTCGTTCCTTGAAGTATATTCAGAATTTATGGTATCTTGCAGAGAAAATGTTCATAAATCCTCTAAAATCTCATTGTTCAGTTGACTGCGAAAAGAGGCTAAGGTTGCCAGGTTTTTAGAATAGTCTGTAATCCAAAAAGAAATGCAGAACCCAGACAAAGCTGAACTGGATTTTTGTTTCTCTCCATTCCTTCTGTGCCAATGGGCAGGCAAGGTGACAGGAACTCAGCAAGAGCAGTGGAGGATCAACACCCGCTGCTCCACAGCCCTTTGTCCTCGCACAGGTAGTGATTGCTTTCACGGGGAAGCATTTGGGAGGTAAGGCAGAAAGCTAGCAGAGAAACTACTTCTGTAACATCCTCAAGTTTCAGAGCTGACTTGAAGATTCATTTCATGTATCACATAGGTGTCTGTCATACGTGATATTCTCAGGCTGCCATAGGTTGCTTTTTCCTCTACTAAACCAGAAACTAGCTGAGATCTGAAAGCACTTCCGTTCTGTAAGTGTGACCTTCCTGCCAGAGATCATTGACAGCAAGGTCTGGACTCAAATAATGTGCAATCTCCCTAAAATGGACAACCATCATTATCTCCAGACTGCACTGAAAGCCATTATCTACTTTCCCAAGGCACCCTTAACAGACAGTTTTCCCTCTCTCACAAACACTGAATATACACACAAATCAAGGAACACCTTCCTGAGGTAAGAAGCATACCCAGTAACTACTTGAGAAAACACAAGCATGATATACTTAGGGATTTTAATAGACATTTTCCAAATGAATTCTCTGTTTGCTAAGACAACCCAAGAGGTAAGTGCCACTTTGTTACATTATTTTACTTTTCTTCACCTGGCAAGCTTTGCTAACATTTGGATGTCAGTACAAAACTTCATCTCCAAGTGCACAGACCAGGTTGGTCAATTGTCAGTGTCTAAGGGACTACCTGTTGTTCCTGTACTGTGATTCCCATGGGAGCAGGTAACCGCTGGGGTCATGCAGCCCTGCAGGGTGTCCTGGCAAAAGGCCACCTGTGTTTACTCAGCCACGTTTCTACAGTGGAGGCCGTAGCATTTCTGTCACTTGAGAAGGATCTGTAACTTAAAAAGGAACCCTTATTTCCCTTCACATACTTGCAGTGACACTTACCAGTGACTTTCAAAACCACACACTGCAAAGATTTTGGAGGCAGCATCCAGGTCTTCATCTGCCAGTGAACAGAAGAGCTCATGGTTCGCTTCATGTGCATGATCTACCCACTCAGGAGACCTGGAGCCTCTGTTCAGATGCAGCCCTGGAGAAACATACTGCGTGGATAAAATCAGCAGATTTCCTGCTGATCACCAAAAGATGGGAGCAGAGAGCTCCTTCCCCTGCAGAGCACTGACACAGTGTTTACATAGCATCCTCGATCATTTTTTTCAAATGTGTCACACGGAAGTTTTACAGTGCTGCTCATCTCAAAGCTTCTTCCTTTCACGGTAAGAAAAGGGGCTGCTCTTGAGTCTAATCCAAGTTATTGTTCCTGCTAAAGACAGATTATGTTGCCACATTGAGCAGAGCTCCGTTTACAGCAGAGGTTTGATATTTTTCATATTTTAAAGGTAGGCACAAGTCTGTTCTCATCTCTTCAGGCACTAAAAAAGACCAATAGCTTGTATATAATGAATGGAAGGGCTTAGATAATATTTTTTGTAACATTTGAGGTACCTTGAGATTATATAATATGTACAGAGTTTGTATACTGAATATGTACTGTGTGTAACTTGCAGGCTCAGTGAAGATGAGAAGGGTATTGAATGAAAAGCACATTGTAAAATATTGCTAAATTATGACAAACAACTTGATTTTGAGTAGCATATGATGTATATCACGGAACTTATTCCTAAACTAAGTCAACAAAACCTTTAAAATGTTTTCCATTTGGCCCTCACTTTCTCAGGTTATTCAAGGAAAACACACGTTGAATGAAGTGCCACTGATTCAATGTACAAAGCATAAAAAGCCAAAAATAATGTTAGCAGGAAATCCTCCTACCTCACACACAACATTTTATACTGCCAAGCTACTCAGTTTTCTTTTACATCCTGGAGATCTTAGTATAAATTATTTTTTTACAATTGACAGCTGTTAGCATTCATACTGTTCAGTCCACTCTAATGAACTTCATTTGAGATTGAATTATATGAAATCATTTCCCAAGTAGCAAGCTATCCATTAACAGTGACTTCTGATGATTCCTTGTAAAGGCAGGAGACACTGAACATATTCTTCACTACATCTACAAATTATATGCCAAGGTCAAACAACCTTAGGATTGCAGAGAAATCCTGGCATTACTTCAGTTAATGTGAAATAGGATACTGTGGCAGTTGTGCAAAGACAGGGAAAATACTCCTTCCAGATCAGGACTGAAGGAGTTGTTTAGCATTGGCAGACTAGCAGTCTGGAAAGAGGATATCCACATTCAAATAAGGATAGATGATACCTTTAGTCTGCAAAGGTTTGTCCCACCATTAAGCCTCAGCTAGAATTAAGTGAAAAGAAGATAATTCCTAGGAATTAATTTTGAAAACAAGCATTTATTAAGTTATTTATTTTTAATTACATATTAAATATCCCTTTAGCATGTTAAAAGCAGCAATAGTAATTCCAAACCAATGTAATTTCAGTGAAAGTAAGGAAGTGAAGATGCATGTTAGAGGTCCTACAAAGCCCTTCCACTTTAGCACTTCTATCATGTTTCTGCTCTTCACATTCCTTTCCAGATGAATTTCTAACTATTCAGGCAGAGGCTGCTACTCATAACTTCTTGCTCGTTTTATAAGGGTATGACAAGATAGTTAAAAATACTCCACAGGCTGAAGGGAAGGATATTTACAGCAGTCAGTTTTATACACCCAGCTTGGCTGAAAAAGTTGAAAACCCATTATGCCTTGAGCTGTGTGTGAAACTACCTCTTTTGAGGGACCCAAAACTGCTTCAAGTGCTCTCTGGCTGGAACAGCACAAGGTGGGGGCAACCAGCTGGAAAACAGAGAAGGTCCTGGGGACCCTGGTGATACAAAGTTGACCATGAGGTGCCAAAGGGGCATCATAGCAAAGGCCAACAGCTTCCTGGGCTGCATTAGGCAGGGCACTGACAGCTGGATGAGGAAGCTCTAGTGAGAGCCATCTGGAGTTCTGGGTACAGCTCTGAGTCGCTCGGGACAAGAAAGACATGGACATACTGGAGTGAATCCAGCAAAGGGCCATGAAGATGATAAGTATCTGACGTATGAAGAAAGGCTGAGGGACCTGGGACTGTTCAGCCCAGAGAAGAGAAGACTCAGGGGGACCTTATCAACGTATACAAAAGCCTTCTTATTCCTACTTGAAACTTTTTCTTAGTTCTTGAAATGTAAGTTATATCATGGCTATAATTTTCACATCAATAAATCATTTCTAAATTATCCACTATTTAGCGGCAGGAGTTTTGAAGGAACTAAAGTAATCTTATTTACACATAACCCTCATGCTTTCAGTCAAAGGGCATGAGTATTTTAATATATGTGAGTGTTCACATACTACCCCTACATATAAAGCCATTTCTGATGAAGCAAGGTAATGTAATTATAAATATATATTCACAGACAGAAAGGCCAGCAAGTTAGCACCAGATCTCTTTTCTGGGCTTCATATCACATTGCCCATATGCATAACTCAGTAATTCCTCTACCCTCATACAATTCCCACACTTTAAGAGTTTTTGCTTTTAAGAAGTTACCTTGCTATTAAGAAATGTGCCAAGCATAAGGTAGGAAAATAACCAGTACTAACAACTGAATAAAAAGTCCTTGAGCCATAAAACAGGTCATAAATAGAAAATAGATTTCAGGAAGCATCTTGACAATAGTTACAACTGCCTGCAAGAATCACGCATCAGGCTCCTTTTACAGCCATCCTTCATACCAATTTTACTGTCTCTACCCCAGACAGCAGGCTAAGTATAGGTATGACTAACATATACGAAAACAGACAACAGCCAGTATTCTTGCATAGCTTCCAGCTCAGCTGTCATCCCAACTGATTCTCAGTGGGCTCAAATATAATCCATTGAAGATGTCATTCCCACAGGAAGCTGAGGATCAGTTCACACAGGACTTTGTGTTTGTTTGCATATGCATATTCACTGTAGTTAATGTCATTTTACTGACTGCACTTAAAAATTGCCCTCCCCTCCTGCACCGTGTGAAATGAGATTATCCCTCAAACCATGAGACTGTTTCTGACAAAATATATGTGAATCAAGCCACAGAATGTCTCCCACGTTCATGAGAACTACTGGTTTCAGAAAAAAATCCACCTAAATAGCTTCACATCCTATTTTGCTTGCATTACGCCTAATAGAAATAATGCATTGGTCACCTTTTTAAGCTTATGGTCCAGAACAATTGCAAAGTGATCATAGGTAAATCCTTTATGTTTCAGACAAATGCCAGCTTTTCCTACAGGATGCTATGTTATATCATCTTCCCAGGATAAATTTTTAAAACGCTGAAACAGTTTTGACTCAGACAAAACTACTGTAGGGATAAATGTGCAAATAAAACCAGCAAAAAAACAGGACTAAATAATAACATTCTTATCTATTAATGAAAACATTACAGTAGCTCCCACTATAGGAAGAAATACTAATATGACAATCAAAAATCTTAATTTAAGAGTCAGTTCATTTATAGATAGAATTAGAGAAGATGCACATTATGCCATTGAGCAGTGAGTGGTAAAGAACTGCTAAAAAATCACCTTAAGCTCATTCTTCCAAATGAGTTCACACTCAATTCCGATAGGTATTGTCCAGGCTCTTTTCTGCTCCAAATTCTATGAATTCATAAAAAATTATCCTCCTTGGAGAAAAAAAGATATAGCAAAATTCTGCATTTAGTATGATGGGCTATGCTAAAGAAACAGGGATTTGTAGTTATGTTCATGTCTGTAAATACATATGTGTCTTTATGGAGGGCAAAAGCAAAAGGGAGCTAAATTGAAAAAAAATATAGTAACTGCTGAGATTAAGCTGAAACAAGAGCATAATAAATCTTAAAGAATTGTGTAATCCTAAAAAAGCAAAGTCCAAATGAGAAATTGTAATATATCTGTTACAGGTTTCTGACTGGTTGTGGAAAGACTAGATATAGTTTCAAGAAAAATCTTACACCACCACCTCTTAGCCAGCTGAATCTGTTGAAGTAAATGGAAGCACATCTCTTACTGAGAGAAAGGTTGCAAGAGAATGAGGAAAACACATTTTTTAGAGAAGAGGTCTCTAATAAGGAGTAGTTACACATCACAGAATTCAAAATTTACCTTTATTTGATACCCAGAGCAAACGAAGAAAAAAAAAAACTTACTAGAGAAGGTGGCAAAATTCTATTCTAGAAACAAGCATCTATCCACAAAGAAAGGGAATAATCATTATGTGACAAACCTGTGAGGTACCACCACTGACTAGAAATGCATGGCTGTAAGAATATGTGGAGAACAAATACACATTCCACAAAGCTAAAGAACTCGCACAAATAAGAAAGAGAAAAAAGAAATCCAAATGTTGCCAGTTAGGATAATAAACATGCAAAACTACCATCTTGTGTGTATTCTTAACCATCGGAATTCTGCTATCTTTCTGTTTCATAGTGTATTAGTCATATTTTAATGCCTTGTGTACCCTAGAATAAAAGTATAGCATCTCACATGACACAGGTTCCCGCTGTGCCTAGCAAAGGCAGCCAACGCCCACTCATAGTTAGGATGCATTAAGTGCTGAGTCTTTATGCTGGTGGGGCCAACCACCAGTTTACACTCTCTGGAGGATCAAGTACCCAGTACTGGTATTATAGGACAAAACTTTCCAAATCCTTTAGCAACACCAATAATATAAATATTATCCTGTGCCAGTACACTGTCAAGAATTGTGATGCTGTCCACAGCAGTCTCAGAGAGGAAATAAAAGATGCAGTAGGTGAAGAAAGACAAATATGAGATCATAGAACAGAAGATGAAAAAGGTGAACAAAGAACTCAGTACATCTACTTAAATAGCAAGTGTGGAAACATCCCTTCTTTTCCTCTTAAACTTTCCTTCTCCCAGTCTTCAGCCTTTATAAAGGTGTTTGGCTCACTCTTCTGGGAATTCCTGTCATTTCTTGACCAAGTCTCTATCCAACAAGCAAGCTCTTCTGACAATGGCAGATTAGTTTTACACTTTAAGACACATGAGTTGTGTGGCACCCAGCTTCTGAGATCTAAATTCTGGGCCTTACCTAAAAAGTCCCTCTATCAGGACCCAAACTGTGTTTCAACTGAGAGGCTAATGCTGAAATATACTTAATTAAGCATACTTAATTCTCCTGAGGAACACCATCAAAGCTGGTGGGAAAAAAACTTTTACCTTTGAAAGACCAGACCCAAATTCCTTACTGTTTTCTGCTTTATTTCTATCAGTTGGGTTTTTAACATGTTAGTAAATACAAACATTTTTTTAACATGTACTGGAAAAACAGATAAATATTCAGGCACAGTTTTGAGTAACAAACATTTCCAGTGAAATTTGCAAGGTAGTATGGAAATAAAATTCTTACCTGGCAAGAATCCAACAAATAAAAGGACTTCTGCAACAGAAAAGCAGATTAACTCCAAAACATAGCATGATAAAAGCTCTGATAAACATCCTGATTGCTTCATACCCAGAAAAAAAATCTCTTCTACGTAATGACTACTGTTGCTGTGTGATCATCTTCTGCATGTCCCTGTGAAGAGCTAGTACTCCGTGGTTTTTTTTCATTTTCAATGACTGATCTTCTGTCTCAGCAGCCAGTGGGAGTTTGCCCTTGACTCCTACAGGAGCTGGGTCAAGATCCAGAACAAACAGTAACAGAGATTGCTATTCTGAGTTGTGTGAATTGCGTCAAAAAAACCCCAAGTATAAGTGTAAGAAAAGGAGACAATGAAATTAATTTAATGGTAAGGAAGATTCTTTACCTGGGGCACCAAACAATTGATTTTGGATCAATGCTATAGGCCCACATTTCTTATATCAAAGCAGAAGCATTCAAATAAAACTAGTTGGTCCAGCTTGGCAAAGTTATCTATTGTTTTAGTGAACATGCCAAGGATTGACTAGACACTAGATCAGAGCTGGAAAAAATCTTCACGGTTGTACCAGACTGATTTATGCTGATTGAAGATCTAGCAATACAGTAAGCAATAAAGTAAGGCATACAGGAGGCAATGTGCTAGAACTTATGATGACTTTCTCTGCATTGAATCTATATTACTAACAGAAGACTTCAGAATTAATTCTGGCAACATTCAAAAACATCTACTTGCAAAAACTTTTGGAGTCAAGCCATTCTGGCAGCAAATATTTAGAACAAATTTGAAAGGTATTATCCATGGCAATGATTTATTAAAAAAAAAAAAAAAAAGACTTCTTGCCAAAAAATGTGCACAAATTTTTTACTCTGGTGACCATCAGAAATGCAAGCCATTTTCATTAGGAGTAAACTCTATTTTAACAATTAGACATAAAAAGAAAATAACTTTCAGGCTAACAGTACAGTAAACTCAGGGCATTGCTACTGATTGCATCTAATTATAATTTCAGTGAGATTATTTCTGATGTGAATTTAACATATCTAAAGCTGATACCAAAATATTTTAGCTTTATATTCATCATAAACATATTGGATAATTCCAGAGGAAGTGCTTGTTTCACACAGAGTTACTCTTCTGATATCTCTAAGATACTCACCACCTTCCCATTTAAGCAGGAATGTCTGTTATGGTAAATAACACTAGTGTAATTTTGCTAATGTAAATAATACCACAGCCTCTCAGGCTCTAGAATGCACTAATTTTGAAGTCCCAGCTGCAGTGATTCAAGTAAAAGTTTCGAATAAGAAATCAAACAAGTCAGAAGAAAAATAGCAGATGGTCAAGAATCTGGAAGTATGCAGATATGTTTGTTCCACAGTTCTTTAGGCTGTTGCATTATCAGCAAATCTCTGCTGCTAGTTGTTCAGTTTCATCAATTTTTAATTTAACTTTAATTTGACAATACCTCCATAAATGCTTTTGATATAGATTCTCCTCTCTGTGTTTATGGGACAACTGTTCTTAAATGCCATTTCTTTGATACATGGAAAAAAATAATTGAACCAACTCTTTTCACAGCTGACAGGGTTTTTTCCTGATTAACTATTTACTGTGTTCACATACTGCTTTATAGCTAATGTAACAGAAATGCAACTATGCAAAAGTCCTGAGGGTAATAGAAGTCAAAATTGGCCAGTTAGTATTGGCCCACCATCAGCTTTATTTCTGCCTTACTCCTAAACCAAACCTGTGATTCTCTGCCAAGAGTAAAAGTCTGCCTGAGAAGTAATTCTTGCAGTTAATGTAGCCCCTTATCCTTCAGCTGTCCTAAATGTCATGCTCTGCTAGACCTATATATAGAAAATGTATTTTAAAGCCCAAAGTCACAAAAAGTAGCAGAAATACAAACTTTACCTCACTGCAAATATTGACATAAGAACAGTTTTGCAATGTTCTTTGGTTCTCCAGTTCTCATGTCCAAGAACACAGAGCTGAAATTTTCAGTTTCTTTTCCTCTCACTGGATCAGATGCCTCATAGAGATGGGAAAACCATCATTTCACGCACAAGTGGGACATTCCCAAATGCAGCTGTTTGCACAAGCAAAACTATCTGGTGCCTAGTTGGGGCTATGCTAAGGTTCACAGTAGACAGAATTATGGAGCTTTACCTGATGATTCTCCAAGTATATATTCCTACTTATGTCCTACTATGCACACAGCTGCTGTTGTTCACAGAATAGCATTTTAACTATGCAAGGGTCAGAGAGCTCTTCTTGACTTGAGATAGAATGCCTTCTTGAGGCACTTTTTCTAGGCCACAAATGTTTTTAGATCTAAGGGCATTGATGGATGGACAGCACTATGACAGCACCATAGTAAGTTTGTATAGAGTTCCTGAGCAAAGGCTGGAAAAAACAAGTGCCTTACAAAATGAAAAAAAAAAAAAAGTTAGGACTTTAAAAATTCTATTGAAAAAGAACTTTAAAAGTCATCATCCACTGACTTCTTTTGAATTATTACTGATTGACTCCTGTTGCCTCTTTATGTTATTAAAAAACTTATTGTTTTTTACTTAATAACATCATAATTTCCCAATTTTGAGATAAGTTTGTATGTTTTTAAAAATTTCCAAAGAGATTTCTTGGGAATCAGCCTATTGTGGTCAATAGAAACAATCCCATTACCATCAGTATGCATAATTTTATAAATTTGTTGCTAATCATTAGAAATTATATCAGGAATCAACAGGAAGTCATACTATTATACTACATGACTTAGAATTTTGGGAATAATAGTGAATGGGGAAGGTTTCCTGAATTGTATTGATAAGCATACAATGTAATTATTCAATGAATACAAATGAGTATGATACATTTTTGACAACTAAAATAGTGTGAAACATTCACAAGAACAGCTAAACTCTCAGATGTATATTCTCTCAGGCAGATATATTGGCAAATGTCCCTGAATATTCAGGCTCCTCTTTGATTTAGGGTGTTCACATGGACAATTAAACCTTCCATACTCTCAGCCTGAGGCCAAGCAAGGCTTTGCTGGAATCCTTTAGCTGCCAGATGAGCAGAGTCCCAGAACTTTCACAGATTTTTCTTGCATCCTCCTGCAATAAAATGACTGCCAAGGTTAACTGTCAGATATTTGTAAGGAGCAATAGATCAGTGTAAAAGGTATTTTCCATTGTTTAGTTTAAAAAACCAAAACAAACCAAAACAAACAAACACACACACCCCCCAAAAAAACCAAACCCCAATCATTGGGGTATGTGTGAGAGGGAAAGACCAACTGTTCTTTGAAGCCTGAGTCTTTTTCAAGACTGAATATCTTAAGCCTTTACACCAAAAAACATTTGCAAAGAATTAATATGTGAATAGGAGCTAGCAATTCAGCAGTCATTATGGAGAGAATTACAGATCTCAGTCTGAGACTTTCCAGAGCACAGCCAATTTTATATATTAAAAGAATTACTCTATTAGCTGTTCTGGCTGTGAATATAGCTCACAATTAGTTTATAGTTTCTTTTGGGCGATTGTTCTCATTTTTCTAAATATCTAAATAAAATTCCTTCAGGAGTGTTTTCTGGCCATCACCAATCCTGTTCTTGTATATGGAGCACTTTCAAGTTGGATTGTTTATGATATTTTCTTACTGCTAACTAGAATCAGTCAGAAACACCTGTGATTTTTGCATTCTTTCTGATATTTACACTGTAAAAGCAGAAATCCCGCTGGTCCTCAAAGAAAAGAATAAAAAATGTAGCCAAAACTGTAGGCAGTACCATTTTTAATCGAAATAAGAATGCAATTAAAATGGAAAAAGTCTTGAGGATTGCTCCACAGAGCTAAAAGAAACAATAGAACCCAATGATTTTTTCTACACAACCCAAGGAATGAGACAGTTTCCTATTCTCTTCCAGCTTAAGTGATGGAACTTTCAGAAAAGTTCTTCTATTTACCCTCATTTAGCAGAAAAATTCACCAGTTGAGGCTTTACTTTCTTCCCTAGAAACAGTTTTAAATTTCATATAGCTTGTGATTGCTACCCTAGATAAAAGATCATCCATGTTATCTGAACTTCAGTAATAACTGTGGCAATGGACAGTGCATGTGTTCACACTAATCTTCCTATTACTTATCTCAACAGGTTGCCAAAAAAAGTAAATATCAAATTGTGCATGAGGTTTCATTCAGACTTACGTCTGTGTTGTCAGCCATCACTTAAGGGTGACAGCTCCCTTCATCTCTGTTTTCACACATCTTTTAGAATATAAGTGACAAAACAGAGAAAAAAAAAAAAGAGATGTGAATATTTTCATGTCAATAGCACTTAACAGCAGTGCTTATAAGACCTAGAGCACCTCTCCTATGACGACAGGCTGAGAGAGTTGGGGTTGGTCAGTCTGGAAAAGAGAAGGCTCGGGGGAGACCTTATAGCAGCCTTCCAGTGTTTGAAGGGGACCTACAAAAAAGCTGAAGAGGGACTTTTTACAAGGTCCCTTCCAACCTAAACCATTCCATGATTCTATGATAAATGAAGTTAGAAAAATAAAATTGCAAAGCCAAATGAAAAATTACCAGTGCAATACAACTGCCATGAAGTCAACAGAGAGTTGACTTAATGGGAACACGGCTGACCTCTAGACGATATAATAAGGAAGCCCAAATAATTAAACAGACTTACTCAGCTTCCCAAATATGCAATCTGGAATCAGGACAAATTCTTTTTCTAAAATCATTCTTATGGTAAATATTAGTGGATCATCAGCTGTGATCTAGGTTCTGCATTCTTCCCTACCTGGAGCTCATCTTGGATACAAAATTAAATCATTCATTCAATGAAATTAATTTAACCAATAATTAGAATCTTAAAATCAGTAGTATATAATCTATATGGGAATCACTGTCTGGCAAAGTAACACTTTTCAACAAAAATAGTGTTTAAGTTTTAAGGATCAGTGCTTTAGAAGATAGAGTACAAGACGGAATATTACATGCTGTGTTTTAAGAATCTCCATCATTCTACAGAATAGGATGAGCAGCTCTGTGAACATCAGCCCAATGAATCAGGAAAATAAATCTGTTATACGGAGAAATCAGTATGAATGAAATGCAAAAATGTGATGCTGACAGTACTTAAACATCCTTCAAATTTCAGCATGTTACACAGTAGTTCTCACATTCAATGAGAGTATATACCCAAAACAGTGAAATGTTATTGTGAGACATAAAGAGGAATTGGTTGTATAAGTAAAAATTAATGGTAGTATAAGTACGAAAAATCAGTTTGATTACGCTTGTTACATTAAGCACAATAAATTATTCCAAAGTAGTAGTATATGTAATTAGTGCTTTGAAAGCAGACATTTCCCAAAGCTGGAAAGAATTATGAGTCAAGTCAGCTGGCATAAAGAATTTAAGCAGAAAAATCACAAGGCAATTGGGAATCAATTATGGACATTTTGCCCAGAAATTAATAATCCTATAGATTATGAAATGTGAAAGAAATCTAAAAGAAGCCTGGCCAAAAAAAATCCTCAACAATAGCTGAGAATACAGCTATAATACCAGAGCAACATCTAGAAAATTGGAAAAACTGATACTAACAAATATAAATTAGAAGTTGGAAAATGGGAAGGAAAAGAATACAAAAAAATAATACCCAACAAGAATAAGGACATTGAGAAAGAACACTTCAGTGCATAAGAATTAAAGTTGCACAAGTCTATTACTCTATAGAAATGGTATATCTATAAAACGATACAGAAAATGCAAAAAAAAAAGATGGTCAGCATTGTTTGAACATGGAAAGAACCACAGTAATGCTTCAGAATAGACAGGCGTAATGACATCAGAATGATAGTTCTAAAATCATAGGCCATTCTTTGTCTCAGATTTTTAAAATCAAATAAGATTAATCAAGATGTATTTTTTTCAGTGATTTATCCAACTAAAAAATATATTTTACCTGCAATTTGACATTTCCCCTCATCCATCAACTTCTCCATCCCTTTGTGTTATTTTTCTTCTATGAATACTTTAATTTTCTACAGAGCTTTTCCTTTGCTAGTTGTGTCTCAGGTGTCATTCTAAGTGTCTGAAGGAAAAAGCTTTTGGCTACTCCTGTGTTAACAAATCAAGCAGTGCCCAGGAACATTCCTGAGCGCTGGAACTTGAACATGTTAAGTTCTTAGAATATTCTCTGGGACTGTTTTTCCTGGGCCAAAAACTGTTCTGTCAAACAACTTTCAGGCACGGCCTGAGTGCTCGTGCAGGCCAGGCACTTCACTCGAGGGATGTCCGCCCTGCTTACCCTGCTTTGGTGGCTGAGACGGTAACGAATTCAGTTCCATACCAGTTGGCCTCAGTGCCAGAGGATAGTCCCAGGCACATAGTTTCCTAATAAATATGTAGACTTTTGTGTCAGATCAAATAAATATGGATTCAGAATTAGTGTCTCAGATCCTGAGCCAATGTCCTCTCACCTTTTTGGCCATGAGTTTTAACCGTTCCCAGAGCAAGGTCACTTTATTTGATTATTCTCAATCTGTGCTTTGGGTTTAATTATCCTTGTACTATAAGACCCAGTTTTCTGTCCTTTTTTCATATTGGGATCTTGATAATATGTTTCCTTTAGATCATTTTATTAGCCATAGTGTTTCCCTTTCCTTTGTAAAATCTAAGTTTAGTTTAGAGTGGGCCTTGAATGTTTCTCAGTCATTTCAGTCTGTCGTCTTGTTGGGTTTTTTTCCCTGACTTTGTTAGTTGCCAGCACTGCAAATGAAATCTAGTAGCTTTCTAAAGGGCAGTATGCAAAATCCTTGAAACCTGTCTTTCAAGCTTAGAATGGTCTAGGCAGGGAGCTGTTGTCTTTTTCCTGCTAATTGTTCCTATCTAATGACAGTAGTACAGGTATGAAATGAGCATTTCATGAACTCATGAAGCAGACTACCTTAATAACATTTAAAGTATAACTAGTGAACATGAAGTCTGCCTGTCTAAAATCAGTGCCTAAGTATCCCATAATGGGGATGGAGACACCTCCATAAATCAGAAAAGGGAGAGATTTTCTGCCCAGCAGAAGCACCTTCTGCAGCTCCAATGGCATATGTCAAGCCCACCTTCCTCTTTGAATGTGAAATGCCTAAAAAGTGCCATGGGAACTTCCAAGCTAAGTTGGGATGTGTCTAATTAATATTGATGCACAGAATTTTAGGACCTCTTGAAGTTAAGACTGATAAAATTCCTGTCTGAAACCTAAACGAGTTTTAGGAATTCAAATTCTAATTTGGAAAGGAAGAGGGACCTTAGGACTACGTCTATGCTAAGTTAAAAATGTCCAGGAGCTGCCTTTGGCGCTGAGGCAACCTGGCATGAAACAGTCCATGTCATTAATAATAAACGCTTTTACCCCTCCAAAGCAGGGTGGCTTCATCCAAACTGCAAACTGAAATTATTATAGCACTGTTTATTTATTGCTATAGATGTTTTAGGTGAAATGGATCTCATCCAAAATTATCACAGTTCCATATCTGAAACAATCTTCAGCAAAGTACTGTATTTTACCAGCTGTTTTTCTTCTCTGTTTTCCTCCACAAATGCCTACATTTCTGCTATGTTTCATTAGTGGAGCCTATGCTCCTTTACTGGTTCTATGGTTATATGACCAACATTGTTAGAATGAAGAAAATTTACATTAGCCACGATGCATATCTTTCACAATTTCCCAAGAAGCAGTCAGCACACCTACAACATTCTATTACCCTGGATCTTAATTTGCAGCTGCTATTGCTATAAGTGGGAGTTGGACATGGAGATTAAAAACAAGATATTTCCTTTGGGAACTGATGTTAATACTTCTGTTTAACAACTCTGAGTCACCCCATTTGCTCCGATGCTGTTCACTTACTGTGTGCTAAACAGAGAAATCCAGATCTTCTTTTCATTCCAGCTCACAACATTAGCAGAATTTCTGTCTGCCCTAAACACTGCATTTTATTTTATTTCCAGTGTATGAATTTTGTTAACTTGAGTTTACTCTGTGTCATGAGATATCCCCATATGTTTTATGGGCTGTGACAATATTTTGGCATTTTGACAATATTCAGACACTGCACTACTGAAGCCAAATAACTTAGCTGTTTTCCAAAAGTATTGGACCTTTGTATGAATAGGAAAATTATCCAGAGGATAGAAAAGATTCAGAGAATTTTTCTTTGATATATAAGTCCTCGGGTTTTAAGGTATGAACCAGCTTCCAGCTGCTGAGAGAGAAGGAACTTCCCCATACATAGGATCTGCCACAGCAGCCTGTTGCACCAAGATGAAACATCTGTTTACAGCCATTGCTGGACTGAAACACACACATAGTTGTCTGACAATAATTAACATCTCTTGTTGCTTTCACCATTATTATCATTCTTTGCAAACATTTCCCACAATTATTCACAGTTTTAACGTAGTGAATTTACCAGTCTCATACCCACTGTTTATTATGACCTTTCATCATGTATGTTCGTATAAATGAACGGATATGAAATAAGGTGGGAAACAAGTTGGTATATGCATCCAAGTCAGAAAGTCAATTATAAGAAATGTATTCAGCCAACGGGAGAAAAAAATAAATCCAAATAAGTCCTGCACACTTTGCAAGTCAAGCTACAGTGGCTGATTTTTGGGTTTCTCTGTTTGACAGCCAAATGAAAAAGTAGAGTCAAACAGTAAGATATCCAGTCCTGTCAAAACTTACTGAGAATCCACTGAAGCTCAAACAGTAAAAATTTCCAGGAAAAATGGAATCCCACTGTATGTTTTCATCAGAGAGTTCTTACAGCAAAGCAGATTGGACGCATGCACATGATTAATTACAATGACCTGCCAGAAGTATCCACACCACAATGATCCAAAAATGAGAGCAGAAAGGATAGCAAAGCTACAAAACAAGCTGTGAAAAAAGTCTGAAGGAAGGCAGAAGTGAATAGGGAGCCAGCAAATTAGCTGTCAGGCTGAAGAAACAAGACAGGAAGAGGAGTAGCTCAACAGGAGACAGAACGTTCAAGGGCTCAAGTTGTCATAATAGAGGAGCTGGAACAGAAGATCCATTTCCTATGACTATTTCTTCACATTTCTATTTTATGCTGGGATCTTGGGAGAAAAAACAGACTCTAAGTATGCCTTCCCTTTTCTTTGTTCAGAAATTCACTGGAATATGGGGACTCAGATGACATGAATGTCATTTAAGACAAATAAGTTAGAAGTTACATCAGCAGAGACGCTTGCCAGTGAAGTGCTTTCTAACATGGCCCAGCAAGCTGACCATGTTTTGTCCAAGCGTGAATATACACAACATTCACCTAGTTTTGGATATCCATTGAAACTGACAGCAGTCAAAAAAAGAGCTCTCCCAACAGGAAACAGGCAAAATTGTCCAGAGCTTTGAACACTGTACTGGGAGGAATGCATTTTGTTCTGTTCCTAGTTCTGCCAGTGAACTGCTGTTCTTGCTCCATCTGTCAAGTTTTCCAGGTCATGGTTGACAGTAATGAAGTGTCATATAAGAAATAAATACACCATTAGCTTGATAAAGAAACTTGGGGAAAAAAAAAAAAGCTACTAATCTTAATTAAGAGTGTTTGAATTAAGTAAATGTCAGCTGTTGTCATGGTCTTTTAGGTTTTTTCTCAATTAAAAAAAACCAAATGTCTTCAATAACTGGTACTTCCTACCCTTTTGCTTTTTCTTCTGTCCCTCCATCCCCTAATTAGAAGCAATGTGAAAGCAATACCAGAGAAATTAAAATATAGCATTGTTTTGGTTTGCATGTTGTTTAGAAAGAAATAATTTTGGTTGGTAGGTGTCTCTGCTGGCTATCTAGTCCAACCCCCTTGTCAAACCAGGACCAGCTACCAAGCTAGGTCAGGTTGCTCAGGGCCTTGCCAAGTTAAGCTTTGACTGACTCAAGGATGAAGATACCCCAGCCAGCCTTTCTGGGAAACCTCCTCCAGTATTTAACTACTGCCACAATGAAAATTGTATACTCATATCCAGCTGGAATTTCCCTTTCACTGACTGTATCTAAGAAGATTTTAAACGTGTCTTCACCTTCTTAGGTGGCTGAAGATAATCGGATATCTGCCCTTTTCCTTCTCTTCACTGAGAAGAATAAGCCCATCTTTCTTCTTAGATTCTTCTTATGCTTAATGCAACAGATCACTATCTGTCTTAGTGGACATCTGCTGGACTTGGTCCAGTTTGTCACTATTTCTTTTGCAATGAAAGGTCCCACACTGGACCCAATACCCCACATATAATTTTAATGAACATAAGGTAGAGGGGCATATTCACTTCATTTGACCTGCTGACTATACTCTGGCTAATGCAGCCCAACGTGTGGTGGCCCTGCACTGCAAGCATGCACAGACAACTTGAATAACTTGATATCCCTCAGGATGCCCAAGCCCTTTCTAGCAGAGGTGCTCTCTTGCTGGCGACTCCCCACTCTATACCATTGCTTGGGGCTGTTCTGTCCCAGGAGTGGGACTTTGCATTTGTCTTTACTGAAATTCATGATGTACTTACTGTCCCAGTGCTCCAGTTTGTCGAGGTCACTGCTGATGACACTGCCAATATAACACACACTGACTTCTTGCCTCGATTTTATGAATTTGCTGATGGTGTCCTTGTCCTGTTGCCAAGGCTGTTGATGAAGACAGTACACAACACTGATGCCAGCATCAGCCCACAGGAACACAATTTGTAATCAGCCACAAGTTACATTGTAAACCACTGTCCACTGTCCTTTGAGACCAAAGACCTCCCTCCATTCAGTCTGTATAACAACAAATTTATAGGAATGATATACGAGATTGCATTACGGTCTTGTTAAAATCAAATGAAACGACATCCGCTGCAGCAAAGAGAAATCATTTTAGCAGCAGATGACCCTCAGCAGTTTTTCTGCAACATTCTGGATCCAGACCCCTGGGAAGCAGTGAAATCCCGAGACAGCAGGTCTGGTCAGCAGCTACATGCTGCCTTTCCCCACAGAAGGCAGTCTCTGACCACTGTCACCCATCGCTGCCTCTTTGTGACACAGGTTCTACCCTCAGACCAGGCATGGCCAGCTACAACACTTCCTTCAGACAGTCTGGTGCATGTCTTATGGAAGATGAATTCTTACTTACCTGGAACAAAAATCTTGTTTCTATGAACTCCGTGCTTTGCCCTGGAAAAATAATTTTTCCTCCAGTTTTAAGGAGTGTCACAAAAAGATTTGAGGGCAGGTGAAATTAATTTACTTTTGGATAGAGTGATACAAAAGAAAATAGAGAGTGGTCAACTAAGCTGAATGTTAATCTCTTTATATGAGCTTTGCGCATGCCAGACACCTAGATACTGCTGTATGTTCTGGGGATATTCTGAAGTTAGTGATCAGGATTAAGATATTTCGATAATGACTCTAAAGAACTGGGTGAGCAAATTATTACACGAAAGAGACATCCTGAAAGCAATAGTATGGAGTATTAGAGCCATCATCCCTGAAACTGAAATACTGTAAGATATTTTTTTTGAGATATTAATGATCTAGAAATGGATTACAAACGTTTTTCTCATTTAGAATGAAAAATAACCCCAAGGACTAAAATCTAAGAGAAAAACAGTCCTACTCCCATATGTTGAAATAAATTTTTTCCTCCCTTTGCATACCATAAAACATTTCTCTGGAAAAAAAAAAAAAGCATGAAAGTGAAGTTGAAAGAGTTCAAGAAATTCAGTTCAGAATTTATTATACTCCTTCAACATCTCTTTAGTGCTTTTTTTTTTTACAAATTCAGTTCAGAGTTTGTTAAAATGTTTAATGTTAGGGAACACTGGTAATTCCTGAAGTTCTCTGCCAAGTGAAGGCCTCGTTAATTTTAAATTATAAAAGATCATTGCATTTTAAGGAAAATTCCTAGTCATTATTTACACTTTGGCAAGTAACCCAACTGAGAAAAGCTGAGATTGTGTATCTCTCACTAAATGTGTGCAATCGTCTTGCACCTTTAGATGCTGCTCACAAGGAAATTCAACTTACCATTCATTATGGATTTTAATTTTTCTCCATAGCAAGGAGAAAGTTCATCACCTAAAAAACCACGTCCTAACATTTTGGTGAAATCCCTACCTTTTCCGTTGTAATCTCAGCATCAGATTTTGTCTTTTTAGAGAAAGGAGGAATTGTGAGAAAATCCTTTACATCGTGCTTACATGAAGATAAAAATGAGCATTTCCCTCTCAGCAATGGAGTTCTTCCTCCTGATAGGATATATTAAGGTTTTAAATTTGCAATTAGAAAACATAAGTATCTATCAGTATGAGAGGCTAAGTTCAGCTACAGTGTATGGAGTTATAACATTGCCATCAATGGAGCCTGGAGAGCACTTCAGTTCCCCCTCTTTTAAATGCATAGGGGTTGTTTCAGTTTATCAGAGGGGCCCAGTGACATTTGAAAGGTCCTAGTGTCTCCTGTTTGACACCTTGCTGCCATCCAGTAGGGCACAGACATCCCAGAATTCCTGTATGCTCTCCTTCATTCTGCTGTGGATGTTTGGGTCAGCCTAGGGCACCTAGATGGGACTCAGGGCTGGTTAAGTAAATAATCCTCAAATACTCAGAAATCACAAGGAACCATATTTTCATTGCCTGTGGTAGAAGTTTAAGCACTTACAGTGCCTGTAGTTGTCTACAGTGTCTTTGGTGCCATCAGTATCTGGGCTACCCTGATGCAGAGTGACAGAAGTGGCACAGCAAACACTACCTGTGGCAATGAAGCATCGGTGACAGTGGCTTTAGCCACCTTCCACTAACACCAGTGGTTCTAAAAATAGGCTTACAGCAGAATCCCTGAGCAATTTTAGAGAAATTGTCTGGGGAAGAATACAATACAATTCAGCAAGAATGAATATCAAGTTCTGCAATCAGCTGTATATGACAGGATGAATTATTACAATCTCTGGTGCTACAGGAAAGGGTCTCTGAACTACAGTTAGTCACAACTTGAAAATGATTCAATGTTACGCTTCTAAAAAAAACAAAACCAGAACATACCATACTGGAATAGATAAACAATAGTTTTGTCTGCAAAACATGTGAAGTAACTCTTTCATTCTACTTGTCAGTATATGACATCAGGGAGAGTACTGTGTCCATTTTTGGGCAGTACAGATCAAAAAGAATGTGGGTCAGTCCAGACAAGCAATAAGAATGACTGAAGGTCTTAAAAACATGGCCCATAAATAAAGGTTGAAGGAATTAAGATTGGGTAATCCAGATACGCCTGAGGGGAGAAAACTTGGCATGACTTAATCTTTTCTGCCTTTAAGAGTAATGATGAGAACGAAGAGGAGGGAAAGGCACAAGGCCATTTGTGGTGCTGATCCCTACTAAAGCCTTTTGGCCACTATGATTTATTTCTCCCATTTGTGTGCATCAGGAGTAGGGTCCATGCAGCCATTCTGTCCATCACTATTGCTTAGCTCACCCTCATGAACTAGGCTTTCGGCAGGAGAAAGCTCTGTGGAAACATGGAAATATTGCCAAATACTGAGGACTTTCCAATCTTGTAACCTTTTCTCCCCTATACTCTATCAGCTTGCATTTGTACAAAGGGTGTTTACACTACATAACGACCTGCCTGAGTCAGAAACAGAGGCGAGCTACACAAATCAGTTCATGAAGAAGCTTGACCATCTCCCTGTTTCTTTAAAGGCAGAATCAGACTGTCACTACCAGCTGAGGTTTAAACAGTGCTGCAGAGCTGTATGCAAAATGTACTTCTATCTAAAAAGTTAAAAAGAAAAAATAAATCCATTGATCAAAACTTGATGTTGGGGAGCAGCAAGGGCCAGCTGCTGGCTACAGGCACAGGAGGCAAAGGTGATCCAGCACAAGCCCTGCCCTCAGCAGAAGCGCATGGTCCCGGAGGGGCTGAGCATGCTGGGCAGATCTGTGGGCTGTCCATCAACAGCTCCAGATCCAGGTCCACAGTCGATGCCGGGGATCCCATCAGTAGCAAAAGGAGATGGGACTGAGGAAACAGCTGCAAGCAGACACAGTAGCAATGGATTTTGGGCAGGGACAGAATGCCCTAGGCTGAGCTCTGCCGACAGGCAGGGAGAGGCTAAGTGGCCTCTGGATAGGGCCAGTAAGGTCTATTGGGGCTCTCAGGGCCCTGTAAAGTTTCAAAGGAACAAGAAATAACATACTTTTGATTTAACACACACCTATTTGATTTTAAGGATAACTGTATTTTAAAATAGTTGACTCCACATAGCACTTGTAAGTCCTAAAGATGACAGACACAATTAATACATGAAATGATTCGTTTACTACTATTGAATTCAAATATAGACATTTCTACCAATAGCAAACCATCAGATATGTTTGCTAGTAAATATGGCCTGAGGGAAAGATTTTTCATCTTGGCTTAAGCTTGAAGGTTTAACCTTACCAGAAGCTTACAGTTTGGGTTGGTGGCAGAACCAAGCGTGCTGACATCTTTTCTAATAGTTACATGGTTTTGGCAGAAATCTCATTGAATCTCCTGACAATTGTCAGGTTCTGAGAATCTGGCTGCATCTTATATGGGAAACAGGCTCGTCAAGCTTTGGGATCTTACTGGAAACCATAAGCATAGGAATGATGTTGAAGCTGGGAATTCAAACGTTTCCCTGCCCTTCTTGGCCACATATAGGATGTGTTGGATGTGACATCCTAGTTTCGATCCATCTGTTCTTTCAGCCACTATCAGATGCATAGCTCATTTAACTGACAACAAATTCTCAGAATAATCTGTATTACTTGCATTCTGCAATAGCCTCAGTGATCTCTTCTCCTTCCCCACTTCACCCACAGACACAAACTTAGCTATTCATCATATGTTCCTCACCTCATTGTACTATGAGACAGCTGTGCTCTCATGGATTGCTTTAGACCATTTGGCTGCAAAAGCTGGCTGGCAATTCTGTACAGCTGTAACCTTGGCCTGCTAACTTTCTAATGAAAGCCATGCCACCATGGGTACCAAAGGGAAAACAAATACCTTTTTGTCCATGGAAAGTCTGGCAGGGAAGCAGATTCACTTCTGTTTCAATAGCAAATTTCCTTTGACTGCAGCCCTCCCTCAGTCACTCTTTGATTTTTTTCACAGTTAGTCAAGTTGGCTGAACAGCCAAGGACAGGAGAAGATCTGCAGTCCTTTGGGCTACAGCTGCCGATTATTTGGAACAGAGAGTCTATGAACAATTAGCAAAGAAACTCTGCTAAAGAATTCTTAGAGTACTGCCTTACGGGGAGTTGGTTTCATTCCTCGAACTGGTTTCTTTTTCATACACACACACATTCAATTGAAAAGCCTTGAGCAGTGAGGAATGTCTGGCATTTCTGCTGTCAGTGTGCATGTACATTGGAGGGAGATATTTTTAGAAGCCCATCACATCCAAGTATGCATGAATTCTCACGTAACCTCATAGTGCGAACAGCTCACAGAGTCAGGGATGTGAGAGTTTATCAGATTAAGCACACAACTTGGGGTCCTGCTGAGTGTCCAGCAAATACTGAGGATGTGAAGTTTTCCACACAAACATATGCAGCATATTCCAATCCCGGGGGCAAAATATGCTGTAAGACCCAAATGAAGAAGAGAAGCAGGAAAGGCTCTGTAGCTTGGGTAGGGCATAACTCTGAGGCACAGAGGTAAAATTCATTAGCCTAGAGACAGCATGGGGAAAGCTGGACATTCGGTGCACTGCAGACAGCCACATGTCTTTTTTAAGGATATCTAAGTTGTTTCTTTCCTAGGGGATTTTTTTTTTTTTTTGTAAATTGGAGATTTCTGCTGGGTCTACTGTAGTGTCCTAACCCATGCCCAGAAATAAAGCCTTATTTCTTCTCTCTTGACCTGACCATCTGACAAACAGCACTTATGTGCCTTCACAGCTGAAGAAAACAAGTTCAGCTTTACAAAGAACATACAGGGAAGGTCAGCTTCAGAGACTGTCTAGTTTGAGGCATACGGTTGTTCAAAAGAGAAGGTGAACTTCAGAGAAAGGGGAAAGTTTGGACTAGAACATTTCTGGAGCTTTTTCAATTTCCCTTTATTTCCAAAAGGGTAAGAATACCATTTATTATACTACCAAAGCTTAGCAAATGCAAGAAAAACATTTAAGAAAATATCCCAGTACTAGGCATAGAGGTTTTACTGGTTGAGCCACAGAACAACTTTATGACAAGCTTCTACTTACAGAGGGCACTGCTTTAAAGATAGGGTAAGAGTCTCTGAACTGCTGAGTGATTTTAGATCCTTGAAACACTGAAACATCCAAAATCACTTGACACAAAAATGATTAGGTGCACTGAAAAATAAACAGGACTATATTCCACCAGGGTATTTTTGAAAAAACTAATTTTCTTTGCAGTAAAACAGGGCAGAAACAAACATGAACCATGGGTCAAGTATTTTTAAATTTTTTTTCATTGAACTGCTTAATCAGACTTTAAGTACCTAATTTAATCACCAAAGTTTGGGCCTAAAGCCATTTGCTGAGTGAAATCCAAGTTTAGAACATAAATACAACATTCCCGCATAATGCAGCTTTGATCTAATGATTTAATAACAAGGAAGGATTCTTGTTCTATTACTCCCAGAACACAAATGAAATAGCCTTTGTGTTAACTTTCTCTAATCTTGATTACATCTGTATGTCTTGTAGGTCTGAGAAGGAGAAACAAAAGTAATTATAATTCTGTTAGCTTAAGGGCAATCTCTGCTTTTGGATCCAGAGATTTTTAAAAAGGTTGAAGTGACTTTTTTTTTCTTTTTTTTTTTCCTTAAGTTTCTTTAAAAAGAGAGAATGAAGAAATGGGGAAAAAATGAGCTAATGAGATGGCCAGTCCTATTTGTTGCTTCTTGTGAACTTGTCTAGAATTCAGAACGCACTTTTCCTTAAGAAAGGAGATAAAAACTTAAATAAATAAAGATAACACGGTGTCACGCTACTGGAATCGTGCAGGCTCACAGAGCAGCCTGCAAAAACACTGTGGAAGAGTATGCTGTATGTCTTTGTAGTCCCTATGGTAACAACCGGAGCAATAAGTTGTTCTGAGGACAAGCGGAAAAAAACGCTATGAGAAAAACAGGCCCTTCCTGAATACAGCAAGGAAAAGGCATGATCTCTGCAGCCTCCTAGCAATAACCTACTCTGGGATTATAACTTTAAGTATGCAAACAGAGGTCCAAGTGTCACAAAGGGGATGAAAAATAAAGAGCTGGCCCCAAGGCTCTGTGGTTTTATGATGCGGCTCGAGGTACAGAGGTAATTTTCAGCCTGTAATTAATATTTCCCCGCTACTGCCAAGGCTTCCACAGACTAATCTCTCGTCTTTCAGGGTTCCTAATTGGATATCCTCTGAACAAAATCCCACTGCTCTAAGTAATACAATGATCACAATAAAATTACCACATAGCAGTAGTTCTCCAAATATTCCCTAATCGCTGTAGGTGGCTCCGCTGCTGTTCCTTCATTTCCTAAATTCTCACTTTCTCCCATGACCATCTCATCATTTTGCTGAGTGCCCAATATCAATCAACTTTAGAGGTGCATCCAAGCCTGGCATGAGTGGGATTTCCTTACTCCAGGGCAGAAATACCTATTGCCATCAGCATAACAAATCTGCAGCATTCCTGTCAGAGCTCACTAAGCTGAATTTCTTGTCACAGCAATATTTTACATGAATTCTCACTAGTGAAAAATATGAATTGCTTATAACTGAATGTAATAAAGATCAGCTTGGTGAACTGAAGACAGGGAATCATGCTCTTTCTGCTGTAGAAATCTCAGAGAGCAGGAAGGAAATGTTCCCAAGGAACACAGGGGAAAGGAAGAGGATCTGGAGCATGAATTTTCAGCAGAGAATTGGAGGAACTAGCTGGGGAAGATGAACACCTGGCATAGTAATTGACGTTCATAACATGATTTTACATTTGAACATCATATCTTTACCAAACATTTTAAACTGTGTATGTTAAATTCAGTTTCTAAAAGCATTTATCTATACTCCAAAACATAAAAAACATCGCTACCATACAACAATATATTAATAACTGTAATGATGAACAGTTCATAGCCAGATAAATATTACACCTGATTTTAATCATCATCTAAATAACTAAATGATCATCCCATAATACTGAAACTAGCAAAACAGTCTATTCTACCAAATACATAATTGCTTAAAAGAATTTTCTTGCATTTCACTCTAAAGGTCAAAGAGCTGCCTTCTGCAGCTCACCAGAGCAATGACTGCCACTGAAAGGGACCCTTCACATTATGCCTCTGATCTAGGAAACACTTGCTCTAAATACAAATTTAGAAATTCCTCACTTCATCATTCTCAGCAGCCATTGCCCCTTGAAATATTTCTCTCCCATAACTTGAAAAGGAGGAAGAAAAAAATCCAACACATTTAGTTTGTTGAATAGATAAAATGTATTCTTCCTTCCTGTATACCACTTCCAGAATTTCAGCAACAGATGTAACTGAACTACCAAATCTTCTGAGACCAGAAGGGTTGCGAGTTCCCTTCCTCTTCCTCTAGGTAAGATAAACTGTCATCTAGGCAGAAATTTGTTCCACAACACAAATGGAATCAGCTGGACACAGATCTGGGACACACGAAGCCCACTGCATATGTGATGCACAGATTGACACCTCTGAGCAGAAGTGTGCATTTGCAATAGGTCTGGTCAGTAAACCACATAGAATCATGGAATCATAGACTCATTTAGGTTGTAAAAGAACTTTAAGATCACCGAGTCCAACCATAAACCTAGAACTGCCCAGTCCAGCAATAAACATGTCCCTAAGTGCCACATCTATATGTCTTTTAAATATCTCTAGGGATGGTGGCTCAACCACTTCCCTGTTGTCACAGACAGAATGATTAATTTCACTCATAAGAGAGAAGCAGTGAAATATTTATTGATATAAACCAGTAATTTAACTGCTACATCTGGGCAGCCTGTTCTAACACTTGACAACCCTTTTGGTGAAGAAGTTTTTCCTAATACCCAATCTAAACCTCCCCTGGCACAACTTGAGGTCGTTTCCTCTCATTCTCTTGCTTGTTACTTGGGAAAAGAGACTGACACCCACCTCCCACAATATGCACAGGACAGTTAATACAGTAGTCCCAATATACATAATACACTATTAGCCTCCACTGTAGCAGGTTTGGTTAGTGGCTAATGTAAGACAAATCATCCTCACAGATCCCTGTAATCTCAAATTCCATTCAGGTAAAATTTTCAGGTGAAAAAGAGGACATTTCCAGGACAAGTGGAGAACTCTACTTCTAGGAAATATTAACAGCATGTACCAATTTGCTTTTCAAATCTAGACATTGTATTTTTCATCTCTACATCTCATAGGGCAGAAATTTTTAGTCATTTTTGTTATTGTCACTCTTATCTTGACACAGGAAAACCAAATTCCCCATGTCTAATTTTGTTCCATTTATTTACTTGTCAAGAACCCTTCTCTCTAATTAGAGAATGCGAGCCTCAGAAAAGACCTGGCCATGAAAGTATGTTGTTAGCAGCAGCAGGAAGAAGATGGATGGAAGACCCAGTTATGGCAAAGCTTCAAAGCAAGGACATATGCACTCTTGTCACCCTTTTACCTCCTTTCCCTATTATCAAAACTCATCCCTCGCTACTCTTAGTAGGATAATCCAGGGTATCCCAAATAGCATGAGGTCTGTCAATGTACCTTATAAAATCAGTGAAAGTCACTAGGTCTGCAAGATCATGGGGGAATGAATAGTGTCACTGTAATCACATGAATACATAATTAATTATTAAAAAAATGATGGGCTCACAAAGTTGTGCTTTTTCTCCAGTTACGCTGGGCTTCATCACTTCCAACAAACTATTGGGAGAGCATGACAAAAGAAGAGAAAAAAACCAAGGCCTCCGGATTATGAGAGCTCACTGTTAATCAATATGAGGAATGTAAACATTGATAACAACCTGGCCTGGCTACCCAATTCAGGTGTCCAAGTGAAGGGCTGTTTTTCACTCCTGCACATGCTCAGGGAGAGCCTTAAGGAAGCTGTCCAAGGCAGATTGAAGATCATTGCTCTCCCCTACCACACTCTTCCTGGCCAAAAATAGGAGGGGAACTAGTGAAGAATATAAATAAGGGAGAAAAATACAGAAAGACTGAAAAGAGGTTACAATAAAACAGAAATTGGAAACAGGCATAAGTTAAAAACAAGAAACAGTCTACAGACAGACTGGCATTAGTTCAAGCTATGGGACTTAAAATAATTTAGACAGTCACCTTTAAAAAGAAGTCATAAAAATGCCTTGGCTGTATCAACAATTTAAACCTTATTATAGAGTAAAACCTCTGTTTCTCTTTCTTTTCCCTGTTTTCTTATGCATCTTGTCATTTCCCTCAGATCCTATCCCTCACAGATCATTTTCGTCATGTTCAGAAAAGTAATATTTAGATTACTTAAAAACAGTCATCCAGAACAATACCATTGTTCTTTGATCTTTGACAACGGGTGAAATTTTTAAATACTAAGTTAATATATAACACAATTATTTAACATGATAATTTTTCCTGTATAATGGCTCAAAGTAATAACAAGGTAATTAAAAGTATAGACACTTCTGAAGAGATAAAAATGCTTAAACATTACCACCTATAAAGATGAAAAAATAAGAAAAAGTAGCATACCAAGATGAGGTTACCATAATAAAACAGCCTGGTTCCTTTAAGGGGAACTTTTTGTTGTTTAAATGGGGATAAAATGCTGTTGAAAATTCTTAAAAAAAACCCCTTTTATAAAATACCCTGTCATGGAAAACATGAACAATTTTGGCTATGTCCCAGGTAGAAATAAGCTGAAATATCCACCGTGAGGTCATAATGATTTTTCAGGACCTCCTTGAAAATGTGAAGTGTGTCACAAGGGGTATTTTCCTGATGAAATAACATATAAATAGCTTCAACAAAGTAAGAAAGGGAGTTAATTCTGGCAGAAGGGATCTGCTTTGAGTTATTGAGAATTTGCTCTCTCCTCATTTATCTTTCACTGACAATTTAAATCAATGGATACTACAGCTCAAACCACCAGAGAAGAGTAAAACCTGGGACTGGTAACTTGCTACCTCATTCCCAGTTGTAGATCTTTGTCTTCCAGGAACCTCCTCTGTCCCTTTTTGGCTCAGCACAGGATATTGTTCAACCCATCTGTCTACCCTGCTGCCTTCCTACCCCTTTGCACACACATACGAACAGAGGAAAATCTAGCTACAGCTAGCTAGTTTAGAAAAGATAATTTGTTCCAAGCTGTTATGTTCCTCAAGTGAATATCAGATGAATTCATAATTGTGGCAACTCTTGAAACATTTCCAGCTCTACACAACATGTTTGTTTTAGGGCTCCGGTGACATCTGTAATGTGTGGGTCTGCTGAGATTTGGAACAGATGCGTTATTTTCCTCAGCCACCTGGAAGAAAGTAAAATATTGAGAAAAGCTGGTTTATAAGGACTCCCTGGTGTCCACAAACTGGTCTGGTTAATAAGAGAGAAAATATTTCTGATTTTTTTCAACTGCAAAACAAATGGCTAAACATATAATTGCTGCTTTCTTTCATGGAAATAAAAATTTCAGGAGACTTGTTAGGCTTAAATTTAACACACAGTAGCTTGCCTAGTGTCTTGTTTTGGGGGGACATTATGGATTTGGGAATGTATTTTTCAGACCTGTCCTGCAAACTTGAAGATTTGTCCTGAACCTCAAACCTGTATGCAATTCAGTGTAAACTAGACAGCCTCAGCAGGAGTTTGAGGAAATTCAGGAGGTTGTTTTAAGTTCTTAAATTCTTTTGCTGGGGAAAAGATGCACTTGAAATATCCACTTGAGGTTGAGAGCAAAAGATCTCCACCAAAAAAAAAGTGGCCAAGTCCAAATGGTAACCCAGAGAATGGGTTTTAACCCAAAGGAATCTTCAGCTTGTTGCAAATGTCTTTGAAATTAACAGCAAGCTACTTCCCGTACACAAACACCACCAGCCATATCATTTGCTGAAGTTTATCTTTGCTTCCCCTCAATACAACTATCATCCAGGCAAACTATCCCAATCTGTGGAACTGGGGACTGGAAGAGACGAGCCTGCTGGCTGACTTACCTTACCTGACTTACCTTTGCCTTTTGCATCGACAAGCAAGTAACCAAGTTACTGCATAATAACCCCAGAACATCAGATTAGCAATTAAGTGAGAAGAGCTGTTTGCGCAAATGACTGATCTTTGCCTTCTCTTTTGTTGATGAAAATTGAACACAAATATTTTTATTTAGCTGACTTTAGGATTTCTCAGGTGGTCTAGAAGAAACACTATTTTTAAAAAGTCTTTTAAAATGTCCTTATGGACTGACTAGAGCTTTCCCACACTAAAATATACGAGGTATTGTCTGAATTGATTCCACAAATTGACTTCAAACATCACCACTGTTAGGTAGATAGGCAAGGTGTTTCTTAACTACTACGGGGAACAGGGGGAATACAGCAAAAAACACTTGTCAGAGACAAGAGATTTTGTCCAAGATATACACATTTCAGCAGCAAATGCGAAAAACAGTTACCTCATCAAATATCCTAAGCTGCTTGCCTAAAAATGCTACGTTTGGGTAGATAATGCTCTAAAAGACACAACTCTCTGGCCAGCTGTGTTTGCAGGCTTTACAACCCTGAAACTACCTTTCCTTTACATGCTACAGTTGAGCTCCAAGACATACACACTGGGATTTCCAAATAACTAGGTTTTAGCCCTGTATCCTCCCGTGAAATTATTTTTTTGCATTTATTTGGAACTATGAAGCTTCAAATAAAACAATATGCATCTATCATCAAGAGAATATCAAGTTTAGATAAAGTTTCCTTCTTTCTCTGCATTTTAGAAATTGAATGGTACTGATTAAAATACGATTTTGTAACCAATTTTTATGCATCACTAACACAATTATAGCATTGCTCTTGTGTGCTGGCCACTGCATAAGCCTAACTCCTTACCACAGTCAGCTCATCTCATCTTTGAATTATCCTGACATTTCCATGGCAAGTGCTGTGTAAAGGGATCAATGTGAGAGTAGTTGGCACTTCTTAAAAAAATAAACTGAGTACAGTGTTTCGTTTTCAAGCCTGCTCTCTACAAAGTGAGCTAGAATATGAAGACAGTTATAATAAGAAGAAAATAAAATACGGAATGCATTCCTCTCCCTTTAACCCCAAAAATCTAAATCTTTATTATCTACCAATGTGTAATTAGCTACATCTGCAAAACTGCATTGCTGCATTTGGAAATCCCAAAGGTCCTAGTGCAATTTCTAACAGATGTATCTCTGCTCTTACACAAAGGGGGATAATGGTTTGATCAGCTCTTCAGCCCACTAACCACAAGAAATACATCAAGTTATATATCCAACATCTGGTGATGATATCATGTCCCAGTTTGTTTTCCAATGTCTTACATGGACCTAGAACTAGGTCTGGCTGCGAAGCTCAGCAAAGAATTGCACTAAAGTTCACTTCTTACTGCCTTTTTAGAAAAACTATGAAATATTTCATTGATATGATAATGTATTTATGAAGTCTTTTATTTAGTAAGCCATTTGTCATCCTTGTTACATGGATATAATCCAGGTATCAGGTTTACAGAAAATGTCCGTTTATGTTAGTCTCAAAATTGCTCTGCTGGGGCTTGTTGACATGCTTGATTCTTCCAACTAAGCCCAACTTGAAGCCAAAGTGGGAGCGAGATAACCAGACTTGAATAAAACAATAGTGAGTAGAAGGATTAAGATAAGGAGTTAAGGTTGCAAGGAGGGAAAAAAGAACAAGCAACCAAGGTGGCAGAGCAGTAGAGAAGGCAAGCTGAAAGGTGCATCAGAGAACTGACAGCAGGGCTAGATCCACATAGGGATTGTTAGGTCACATACTTGCCACTTAACCCAGGTATCATCTAGTCCACTGGTTTTTAAATGCCTAAAAATTGCCACCCTTTTAAACTGATTGGCCTGATTGTGCTAAGTTTTAGGAAAGTGACAGTTGGAATGAAATGAAAGTGTGCAGGTTCTTTTAACACTCAAGTTGCAGGTATGGACCCTGGGATTGTTTTATTTACTGTCATTCAGTAAATAAATGAGTTATTTTTAACTCATCAGAGTTTCATCACCCTGATCCCTTGGAGTAAGCTGCATGTCAGCATCACTGCCCTGGCCTACGATCAGCTGCTCTTGCATTTAGAGTAGCCTGGCCTTGGGATAAAGTTGTTCTCAAGGCACTACAGGTCTTTGCTATGAATTTTCTCTGTGTTCATTCCATGAATATTTAATAGTAGACAACACCTAGTTCTCAGCCTCTCAAATACTCCTCTGCCACTTTACAAGTCATCAAATTACTGTAAAAGCACCAAAAAACATAAAGTCTCAGTAGAGTTTTAAATTAAGTGTTAGCAAGTAGCTGGAAATTAGCAGTAGTATGCCTTTTCCCAGTTATGTATGAAGGAAAATGTGAATTCACAGAAGTGATTGTTTTAAAAGGATGGCTAAAGTGTATGCTCAATGCTGCTCCTTGGAACAAGGAATGATGGCTTTGACTCAATGGCCAATGGAATATAAATCCAGACAGGGGCGATACTTAATACTCAACCTTATTCTCAGGGTTGCCCACTGTTCAGCATATTCTTTTTCATGCACCCCATTTTCAGTTTCTCAACTCTCATTATGCATTATATTAAGCTTAATATCCCATGCTTAGATTTTAGACTATTTGCAGGACCTGAGTACCTTAAAGACAAATATTTACTTAAGGAAGTTCTTCCATTCTAAGACAGTTACTTCAGAATATTTTCAAATGATTATCCAGCTGGTGTCCTGACTTCTGCAGATTCCTAACACTTGCAGTTTGGTCCTCTTATTTACCCACAGGCCAAAAAGCCACAGTACTCTGTGACCAATCACTCTGAGCATAAATGAAAATAGATGGACCATAGATAGGTCATGTTTAACGTCATTAATGATCTGGATGATGAGGCAGAGTGTACCCTCAGCAAGTCTGCAGATGACACAAAAACGGGAGGAGTGGCCGATACACCAGAAAATCATGCTGCTACATCCAGAGGGACCTTGACAGGTTGGCAAAATGGGCCAACTGGAACCTCATTAAATTCAACAAGGAGAAGTGAAAAGTCCTTCTCCTGGGGAGAAACAAAGCCAGGCACTACTACATGCTGGGGGCTACCCAGCTGGAAACCAGGTTGGCAGAAAAGGACCTGTGGGTCATGTTGCAAAACAACAGCAGTATTGTAAAAAGAATTCCAGTGCTGCACGCTGGGAAAGCCAGTGGGCACTACCACACAGATAATGCAAATTAGGACAGTAATGCTGTTTTCCATTTGGGGATGTCTTATAAAATGCTGTACTGTAACATGGAAATGACAACTGTGGAAACCCTGTCATAAGATGTGTTTCCCCATCAGAAAAGTAGACCAGCACGGTGACAATTCAAGGAATTTTCAAAAATATTAAAAAGTTAGACTGCTTGTACCTCATGCATTCTGCTATAATAACAGCATGCTTATTCTACCATAGGGTACTTAAACGTAAAATGTCCACTGAGGAATATCACTCCTAGACTCTTGTATTAGTGATGTGTGTAAAACAAATTTCACCTAAGCAGGAAAAAAAAAACCCACCACCACAAAACCCACCACCTTAACCTGGTCTCCTGCAACTATAGATTCATCTTTCTTGGCCTCTTATCAGTGCCACAAAGATAATCTGTGGTGTTAATAGAATGAAGCTTCTGTTCTAGCATGAGGCTACTAGACACATGCCCTTTGTGATCAAAATCCCAATCTGAAGCCAAATTTTAAAAGAACAAGAGGGCAGTGTTTAATCCCTAGCTAACAACAATTCCTGAGATGCCCGAAGTGAAGTCATTGTAATATTTTGATGTTGCTATCTTTTATATCACAGTAAAAATATTAATGTTTTTACTGAACTGTAATAAAACATCTATGCTGAGAATTTTAAAAATAAATTGTAAACACACAGATGCAAGAGTTATTAATCACGAATAGTTGTCCTTCCCACAGAATTAGTCTTACCCAGCACTAAAGCAACTTCTTCTTGTGGACCCTACACACTTCCCTGAAAGATAGAAAATTGGTATTTTACGGAAATGTGGAAAAATCAAACTGTGAAGTTCTAGAGTTGTAAATAAAGGAAAACCTATGTGGTATTTCACCTTTCATACCAAGAGGGTTTTATCTCACATCTTTCTCTGACCATAATTTTAGTGGTGCTTCTCATAAAGCAGCCATCTTCAGACAGTTTCCACAGACAGAATTGTGCCTACTATTGTACACAGTATTTTCTGTAAAAACATCTAAATGACTAGCAGGTTGTTCTTCCTACTAGGGATATATATATTAATATAAATTTACTGTTGGTGTTACAGCATCAAGCAGTTAATCGCTGTTCAGAAAATTTGCCACAGTGTAACAAGATCACCAGTGATTATCATATGAATATTATAGCAAAAACACCCAGGCAAATGAGATAAGGAATTTGAAGACTGACAGAGAGTAAGAGCATATCTAGGAAATGCCCTGCTTAATTTTACCTCTGCTCAACTTTTTATAGGGAAATCACTAATTAAACCTCTTAAATGGAATTAAAACTGTTAATCCCTTTTGGGGGAAGGGAATGAAAATGTAATTCAAGCCTACAAAGACATAGGTATCTTCAGTCAGGAGAAACTGAATTCAGCAGCAGAATGAATTAGCTAGCCTGTCTCTCATCCTACTCTTCATCAGGTGCATTTACGAAATGGGGCATCTCTGCAACTTTATCAAGATGCCTGTGATGTAGAACTTGGAAGAAAGAGACTCACTGCTGAGGAAGATTGGACATTGCATGGCTGTGGAAGCTCTAGCATGCTAAGAAAGTGGAGGCATGTCTCATCTGATCTCATGTCTGCCTTGGAAAACTTAAGGAAGGAAAGGATGACAACACGCTGTGAATTCAACATTTTTCAGATAAATTCAGGCCTAGAGGTTGTCTGAAATTCTGATGAAAGATGGACTTGAAGACTCATTCAGCATCTCAGAAAGTTTAACCGATGTTAGCACTGGCCAACATGCTTGTGTATGTCTTGTCTGACAATGATTTTAAGTTCACTGGGGTTCCCTGAATTCTGGGATTTTCAAACTGACATTTTTTCTTCAATTTAATTTTGGATGGGTAATCTGAGGTTCAAATGATTCAAGGATTTATTTTTAATGGTATAGGCTATCTGACAGGAATTAGATATGCGTAAGTATGGTCTTGCTGCTACTAATTCTTCATATGCCTAATTCCACATACATGAAAGGAAGGAAGAAAGAAAGGACAGGGAATGCCACTTCTAACCTTTAATCTCCCCTGCAGAGCAGCTGGTGGGAAATGACAGGCATCATAATAGCATTGTCAGCCACTCTCAGACCTGGAAAACTTTTGTGATAATCTAAGACACAACTTCCCCTTCTCGTTAAAAGTTTACATAGGTGGTGTAAATGGTAGATTTGTCTTCATTTGGTCAACGAAATTCCTATTAGAAATAATGGTGAAGACAGTAGAAATTAAAAACAAACAGGAAAGGGAAATAACACAGAAGACAGAATAACAATACGCTTTCTCCGAGACACAAAAGACCACTGGTGAGCTTCAGAAGATTTTATAAGACTTAACAGAGGCCTTCATTATTATGTCTTTCTTACAGATGGGGGACTTAAACATTGAGAGATTAAATGAATTGCCCAAGCACGCCAAAAAGCTAATCCAATAAAACCATCCTGTTTCTTATCTTCAGTGTCATCCTGCCTTCAATTAACTCTTGAGGATTTAGCCAGACAATGCTTAAGAGATGTTTTTCCCCCTTTCTGAATTGGTCCAGGATATTTTTTTTAGGATCAAGATGACAAATAGCACCAATGTAGAATCCAGCTACTCTGGGGACAGGAGGGCCAGCAGCTCCGTTAGCCATGCGTCTTTTCTAACCATCCAGCAGTCCAGATGGTTTCTTTAGAGCACTTCAGATAAACAATCTCTGCAAACATATTGCAGCCAAACCCTTTTAAATTACCCATTCAAAACACAGCCCATTTTGATGTGTTTAACAGGGAAACCTCCTCCTCTAAATTCCTTAACTCCTTGGGCTAACTCACAGCTTGACGGGAAGAGTTGAAAACCATTTTCTCTCTTCCTTATTCTAGTTTGGACAATTAATTCTACCTCTGACATCATTTATATAAAACACATAAAATACAGGATATTGTATACAGACTGTAGAGTACTCCCAAACAGCACATTTCCGTTTCTCAGTACACAGCTCTGTGCTGCCTTCAGGTCAGGGAAACAGAATTGTATGAATAGAAAAGCCAGTTACAGAAAAGTGACTAAAATATGGATTTATATTTAAAAAATACCTATGTTACTATCAGACACTGGGAAAACGACTCCTAATTAGAATAATGCCGTCATGTTAATATCATTAACAAAAGAGTATACAGTTTAGTAACACAGTAATAGCAACTTACGAACCAGAAAAAGCTTATTTCAAATACTGTAGCTAGTCCTTACACCATGGTATTCTTTTCACAAAGAACGGAACTTTCTATATACTGATGGATAAAACAGCATTAAAAAAAAGCGGGTATGGTGTGTTTAGATATGCTGCGATTCTTGCAACTAAGAAATTTACTTACTTATTCATTCATTTATTGTGAACTCTACACGTAGATTTTGTGGAAATTTTGCCATGAACTGATCAACCTCTTCAGTTTACTTCAAGGCTTATTCCACACTTTGAGGAATACAGATGCTCAGTNAAAGTGACTAAAATATGGATTTATATTTAAAAAATACCTATGTTACTATCAGACACTGGGAAAACGACTCCTAATTAGAATAATGCCGTCATGTTAATATCATTAACAAAAGAGTATACAGTTTAGTAACACAGTAATAGCAACTTATGAACCAGAAAAAGCTTATTTCAAATACTGTAGCTAGTCCTTACACCATGGTATTCTTTTCACAAAGAATGGAACTTTCTATATACTGATGAATAAAACAGCATTAAAAAAAAGCGGGTATGGTGTGTTTAGATATGCTGCGATTCTTGCAACTAAGAAATTTACTTAGTTATTCATTCATTCATTTCTTTATTGTGAACTCTACACTTAGATTTTGTGGAAATTTTGCCATGAACTGATCAACCTCTTCAGTTTACTTCAAGGCTTATTCCACACTTTGAGGAATACAGATGCTCAGTAACCCCTTTTTTCCTCCAAAACCACCTCAAACAAACCCTTCCTTCCATTTTTCCAAATATTTCCTTCAAAATAACTGTGAATTGTTGTCACTTCATGATGACCGTTTGGCAAAATCTCTTTTAACCGCCCTTATGAAATCGGTCCCTGTGGTACCATAAATGTTTTCTCTTAGATCCAACCCCTTTGACAGAATATTTTGGATGGGATTTTGAATCCCTTTTTTAGGTGCCGGCTCACCAGTGCCATGTAAGAGGGAGGCATGCGGGCTATTGATGTCACTAGATAGGCATAAGAAATATAATATGCATAGTAAAAGCAACTACATGTAACCACTGCAATCACAAAATACTGTAATACATAGTAATATAAAATATTTCATAATTAAAATACGTACAATAAAGGAATACCATATTCAGTGGAAGCTTCCTTCCTGCCTACAGCTGGAAATTCATGTATTCCATAGAGATATTTTAACTAATTGGGTCTCAAGTTTACAAGACAAAAGGGAAGTATGGGGTTTCTGCCTGATTGCCAGAGATTTTATTTGGGGCCTGAGAGAGAAATGTATTCATGTAAGTCATGATCCCGTGCATGCTTCCTTGGTGTGCTGTGCCAAGACTGATGTAACAAGCTTTGGGAATCTTCACTGAAGACCAAAATGTGCTAAGTTAGATCTGAGATAGCAGCCATCATCCTGACAGCCTGGCAAGCTGCCTAGGAGAATTCGCTATATCTGCTGGGAGAGTTATGGATATTCTCTGAAGAGTGAATGATTTCCTGAAATCTGGCCAAAACCACATAAGTTAGTTTTTACATGGATTTCAATTTCATTTGTAGCTAGGCCCTCACAGGGATAGACCTTGTGTAATAAAAACAATATAGAAAACAATTTAGAAATATTCTCTAGGTTTTTATTATAAAATGACAAACCTGACAGTGTCCTGCAAAAGGAATTCCTGTAGTGAAATCCTGCCCTTAAAATGGAGTCACGTACTATGCCTAACAATATAATTAGGAAAGATTTGTAAGTAAATTGGTTATAAATGTTCCTTGGGATATTTCTGTTTTCAGGAACTGCAACTGTAACTTTTCTGTTCATTCCGTTCTGTTGTACTGGGCACGTGTGTAAATAAGCAAGAGTCAGGACAAAGGCCTGGAATGCTACAGAGGACAGGATTTCTTCCTAATAAAAAGATATCGTTCGGTGCTGACCTGTAGTAGACTGACATTATTGCAACTGATCTCCTGATCTTGGGTCTTTGAGACCAAATTCCTTCTCCCTCTTAACACACGAAATCCAGAACTAGAGGAATATTGTTAGATTATTTGGGGTGAAATCCGGGCTCAACGAGGGTCCTTGCGGGGACCGACTGTGTCGTGACAATGACATTGCCACATTGGATTTAGGGGAGACAAGATTCCAACCCTGTCTTTTGTCTTCTGTTAACAGATTTTTATGGGATTTCAGAATAAAAAAAAAACCCCACCTGGTTGGATGAAGATAGGAAGGCAAAACAGAAAAATTACAGCCTGTTTAGGAGAGCAGTTTCTACAGCACTTTTGAAAGACCATACCTTACTAAAATCTTAAATTGTAAGTGCTTAAATTCTCCATAATCCCATGAGAAAAGTAAAAGCCATGATTTTAAAGCTGAAATGAGCTGGCGCAGTCATTGCTGTCAGCTTTCTTCAGACCAGGCTTAGCACTACTATCTTGTTTGCTTTGCAAGAATCTGTGAAACTATACCACTTTCTGTAAAGACTGGAATGAACACTCTGGTTTGTATTCTAGTAATAAGCACTCAATGCTTGGTTCACAAAATAAACGTCTGATTGTTGTGGTATTTGCATTTTGTTCTTCTACTCTAAAATATCCCTTTTATTTTTACCATTTTAAGTAGCAATTAATAAAGCATGTGAGCAACTTTTCTGAGTATAAATAATATTCCAAATAATTAATAATACAACTTTTAAGGTGGCAATAACGATATACTACTGCTAATCTGAATGCTTCTAGAAGACAGGTAAGAGGGTTTGCAGTGTTTCTAATGGAGAAGCAAAACCATTATCAGTAATCCTGCACAGAACAGAGAGACACTCCCTTCTACCCCCTGTGCAAACAAGTAATTATCACAAAACCCACCAAGATTGGTACTTACTTGCAGTATTAGTCTCAACAGAGACACGGAGGCTTGAATGAACTCAGGTCTTCATCTGTGAATCATTTTCCAAAGCTGTGGTGGAGTTCACTGGCACTGGGAAGTTCTCACATCTGCAAACCATGGCTGCTCAGTAGGCCAACAAGGCATTTTTTTTTCCAGTGGTGCAAATCCAACACTAAAATATGCAAAATTCCTGACCACAGCTATAGCCTAATGTAGCCCAAACTCTTTAAACTTCTAATATAAACATTTTCCCCCACCATATTTTTCTGCTCTTTCATAAGTGTGGGCAACTCTTAGTTTAAATTTATTTGAATTAAAGACAGAACTACAGGCTGCAATACAGACAAGCTTGCGGCCTGAAAGGGAAAGGAGAGACAACATTATCATTAGGAATACACGACCTACAAAGTATGTTATCACAGTGTAAATCCTGACTTTCCCATCAAAGTCTCTCTCTCAAAGCTGTCATACTTCTGAATAGTGTATCAAGGGTGAAGCAAACAGGAGTAGATGGGGAAAAACCAACAATTACTGTCACCAGGTTTTTTCTTTTGCAAACAACTTCTCACCACAGGAAGGAAGGAAGAGCTCAGCCTTCCTTTATCTTTCCTTTACTTTCTTGCTCTCTCAAGTGTGATCAGTCATACTTGGCTGATTTTTGCTACAAGGAATTTAAGAGAGGGAATCACCTGTAGCTGCATCAGAACATTTATACCAGATTAAACAATTTGAAACCTTAAGAAAAATATTTTCTCTAATGAAAATTAAACTAATTACATATAAATCCGGATTGCTTTCTAAACTGAGTTTATCTGATCAGTGTAACACAGTGAAATGCAAAATCATGCATGGGGTAATAAAGAATGTGACTCCTACTTACAAAACCGGGGGTTATAAAATAGATAAATGCAGCTTTAGGATCTGGCTGAATATGAATACTTGGTGTGATTTAGTGAGTAATAGTCATTTCAAACTGTAAATGTGCACCCGTAAAAGCTCGTAGTTATTTAAAAAAGAAATAAGAAGCATGATCTATTTTGTAAATAAAAGTGGCACTAAGGGTCAGTACGAGCAGTACAGTAGCTGAATACATGCACATACACACATCAACTCTTGTAGGCTGAAATTCTTCATGAGAGTAACCCAGTATTACAATTTACATTATGGTGATGAAGAAGTAACAATTTAAAAATTTCTGTCAGGTCTGCAAGTCTTTTTAAGGCACTATTCAAACACAAGGCACTGTCTTAATGTAAAAAATGTAAGATGAATTGAGTTTAACATGCTGTGCAGCTGTTAGGCAACACTGCAGTGACTTCTCCAGGCATTGAAAGTCTATCAATCTAAAGCAAGAAGTAGGAGCTATGCCCCTTTTAATCGTTTCAAACATGCAAAATCCTTGATCTTAAAAAAAGTAAGGATCATTAAAAAAAAAGAGTATGTTTTCTGAATTCAGCTGCAGTTCGAACAGAAAATATTAGCTGCTTTTGAGGTGAGATGTGGGGTAACAATAGCATTCCACTGCAGAAAACAAGAAAGAACATAAGATGAAGGCTTTAAAATCCACATTAATATTTGCCTGCATCAGAAACTAGCTGTCATGTTCTGACCTCACCTCAAGGCAGCTATTGTTTGTTATTGTATGAATTGATTGTTGATATAAAAGAAAATCCAGATAATCCTATAGCAATCTTTAAACACTCCCAGTACAAGAGAATAGTCTGGCAACGAGTAAGGCTGTGTGCAACCATGCCAAGCCAGTTCAACTGAAAGAAAACATTTATTCCACTCCTACAATGTCTCCAGTCTGCTGCACTGAATTCAGGAAAGCCCTTTCTACAAATTTTAATTTTAAAAAATGTCTTCCTTTTTTTGTGACAGCATTTGAGGTTTTAAATAAAAGCGTAGATTGCAAAATAACTCAATTTAACCCAGAAGGAGCATCTTCTTACAATGTTTCCTTGAACTCTAAAACCCGTATTGTGGAAATTTGCAACAGACAGTAACAAATCTGGCACCTAAGCATGGGAAAAGGAGAGGAACCGCAGCATGCCCCCTTGGCTAACATTTCTAACTGGCTGACTCTGAACCCTTCTCTGAAGCACCCCATTCAGGCTTCTAATTAAGTCCTCATTCATCAACTAGGACCTGCCCCTCTGAGGGGTCAGGCTGATGATTTGTCCCAATAAACTTTTTTGTTTTGTAATCTTTGAGTTCATATTTAAGTCCCTTGGCTGTCAAAGCATGGAGGAGAAAAAAAAGAAAAGGCGATTTTCATTGAAAGAGAGGCAATGCCTCAGAGTGGAGGTAGGGGCCCAAAAGCCTGCCTTACTACTGCTCTAGTGGCTGGTCCAAAAAATGGTGAAATTGATTCCCAGTACCTGGGGACTCTCAATTGCAGTCTAGGACACGTGTTGCTCTGGTATACTTAATCAGTTCCTATATTCCCGATGAACTGTTGCATTCTGCCTGGAAAAAATCAGAGTACTTGATGAAATATTTCTTTTTTTTTCCTCCCCACCAAAAGAAAGTAATAGTTTCTTTTCCTTTCTCAGGACAATTCCTGATTAGTTTTTTACCCTCTGGGTACTTTTGTCATGCTAATCTCTATGACAAGACACACGAAGCACTTTACTGCGCTGATTCTTAGAATGGCTGTGAGCCAGGTTAAGAACAGACAACATCTCATAAAGATATAAGTAGGTAATGGGATTTATTTTGGCAAGACAGCAACATTTCTAAAGCATGTGACTTGTGGGAATGTAGTTTTATCACTGAGGGAGGCATCAAATACACACAAACATCTTTACTGAATGCAACAATTAGGTTAATTCCTTTATCACAGGAATTGCTGTTCTGTTCCATTTCTGAACCTAAACACAGATATTCAATTCATAACTTTTCAGCTAAACACAGCTGGCCAGATCTTCTTGTAATTTACACATATCTGATCTGTACTCTGCTCCGTCTGTTTCCAGGCTGGAATGCTAAAGCTCAGTGAAAGGACCATTCATAACACTGCCGGGGGACAGCAAAGATGTTGCAAAAAAAAAAAAACAACCCAAAACAAAAGAAAAACTATGTTGGAGGTGCAGAGGTTTCCTTGCCATGTCACAGCAGGCTAAGTGTGAAAAAAGGACAGAAAAGGAACTATTGCATGGAACTAAACAGCCAAGATAATTGCAAAAGAAGTCTGATATTGCTAAGATGTCAGCTTTAAAATACGGTATTAACAGACAATGCTGCCTTTTTATGCCTTGATACAATGTCCTGATTAGGTACATCCTAATGCAAAGCTGATTAGGACAGGATTAGTAATTTATTATGTGTTTAATAATTTATCGTTTCTCATTAGTTTTCACAAGGATAATGTTGTTTCCTTCCATTGAGAGTCTGACAAACTTTCAGCACAAACAAGGTACGCGCATATACTCATATTGGTATTTATTGCTGACATATTCTATCTAACAAGCTTTTTGTCCCATATTAGATCTTATTTTTTCTTGTACATAATAAAAATCAGTGTAGTGAATTCTGAAATACACTTCACTGAACTGCACACTGTAGATGAGAGAGATCATGAGAGGACAGTAAACAAGCTTTCTTTCTACTGGAAATTTTATAATCGGTTTATCCCATACATGCAAAATGTTTAATCTATTTTAACAATATAACAACAGAATAAGGCAGAAGTTTTGAGAAAATTAGTCAAATACACCAGCTTTTGATACATCATTCTAGTTTCCAAACTAAAGCTATGGAACAGTTGCAACAAGTCTAAAAATCTCACTGCAAAGATTACTAATTTGGTAAATACTATAGCAAAAAAGCATGAAACTAGTAAGGGATCAACAAGAAAACAAAAGGAAAAATATTTTAGATCATATAATGACATACACTATGGCAGCAAAATATTATTTTACAAAATAAAGTTACTGAGTAAGGGAGGTCATTCCCTATAAAGACAACTTTCATTATACTGCAGCCAAATGATTCTTAGCTGTAATCAACCAAACAGAATAAAATCAATTTACTTGGTTTATTTCAAATATAACTGAATCTTTCTCAAAATATATCAGCATCAGCCCAAGAGTTTTATTCTAAATGTCTAAACTTTGTGGTTTGTTGTTTTTATAACTGTCAGCAAACTTCTCGGCAATTAACCGTGTTGAACCCTGGCTGTTGTCTTGTTTGGACTAAGGCAATGTTACTTACTGAAACAAAACCTTCTCTTCAAGTCTCTGCCTGTTTTAGTGTCATGGTATAAAAAAAAAAAGAAAAAAAAAGAAAAAAGAAAAAGAAAAAAAGAAAAAAAAGAAAAAAAGTTGTTGAAATGTAAATATTTGAGTATTATTAGATTAGGCTTAGGAATTTAGGAACGGACTATGTCTATTAAAAGAAGCATGCATTACTCATTTAAGTTACTAGAAAAACGTATACCAGTACTTTGCCAAACTAATTTTAACTGAATTTAGAGAAGAAAACAATCTGATTGCCCTAAAATTTTTTTAGGATAGAGACTGAATACTACTCATGAACATTTTAAAAAAGCAACAGGATATTTCAGCAGCCTGATGGAAAATACATAAATAAACCTACTGCAGTTCTGCTTTTCTAGACTTGCCATATGCAATACTCAAAGTCAAATTATACTGAAGCACAGTCAACCACAACCTGAAAATGATTCTTAACTCAATTGCAAGATATTGTATCACAAAATGCTTTACTTATGAAGTTGTGAAGAAACAGATGAATCTCAGCCGGACCTAACAAAGGAACTGGCCCAGTACCCTACACCCAGTGCCTAACACCTCACCAAAGGGTGACAGTAACTCATCATGTGTTCAGCAGTAATTCATATCCTGTGACAGAGAAACAAGATGAGGTAAATAAGATCTCTTTTGCACAAAAGAGTGATTTTGAGCTGAGACTGCATGAACGTGGATATCCATTTGTGAAATGATGTAAATAAAGAATGAATGTAGACTCAAGCGGATTGAAAGGCAAGTCATGACTGGATCTATTTGAAGACATGAAGAAATCATGCAAGAAAAGGTAGTATAAAAGTATTATGGCATTCTCATAAAGAACGGGGAAAAAACGGTCAGCACTAAGGGTTTTCAAATACACGTTTGTGCTAAGAAATAAATGCATTTTTAAATATCCTTTCTGATTCTACGTGTATTTTTTTCCCCATCACCTAGAAGAGAACAGTGAATAGATACCTTAACACAATTTGTCACAATATTAAATAACCTGCTGAGTCTACATGATTCATTAGCTCATTGCTTAGTTCTCAGAAATGGAGTCTTGGTCATGACAAACCTACATAAGGTAAGTAATACGGATCTTTGATAGAAGTCTACACACTGGAATCTTCAGCAAATAATCTAAACAATACACGTATCGAGAAGAAATCACTTGGAATTTACTCGGAAATGTGGCCCATTTTATTTTAACTGAAAAGCATTCATTATACAGTGCAAACAGTTCTTTGGTAAATTTACTGATTAAAATAAAAATAACAAAGACTTTGTTTTAGGTAACATCAAAAAAGAAAATAAATATGTAAAATTTGCAACATATTACAGCAATATTCTCACAGTGGATACTGAGGAAACGGTCATCTAACCATTGGCCACTGTTTCAGAAATGTTAAAATCAATGCTGATTCTGCAGACACTGCAATAAAACTGAATTAGTACAATCCATGACTGAGTACATTTTAAACTGTGGATAAAGACCTGTTTTTCCTGAATGATTTATAATCAGATGGATGGCAGAAAATAACTCAATATTACACTTGTTTAAGCATATCCAGACTCCTAAGCCCATTTTATAAAGCTTTATAAAGCCCATATGAATAAACAGTGAACAACAAAGAAAACCTCCCATTTTACTCTGGAGGCTGGAGAAAAGGAACAATCAGATATAAGGTACTATTTTATAATGTATAAATGGAAACTCTCTTCTCCTATAAGCGGAAATCTTGAGAAAGTTTATTTAATATAAAATTGGAATAAAAGAATGCAGGTAGTAACCAGATGGATGTATTACTGCCTTATTTAACTGTTTAGACAGTTAAATTATATTTGGTTTAGCTCCGCAATCCTTCCTCTTTGAGGAATCCCTGCTATAGGTCAATGGGAGTTCCATCTGAGTTGGAATTACAGGACGAGACATGTGATTTGGACGCTCAACAAAAGTCAACAAAATACCAGAGTATCAAAGCAGGACAGCAATGACGACCTCTAGGAACCATATGATACTCAAACATGCTCGCCACACACAATTTCTAGAAGTATTAACATAGAAAATTACATAAGTCAAAACATTGTATATAAAATCAATTAAAATATTCTTAAAAATATAAATTGTAGTTCCATGTGTACCTCTACCAACACCTTTAACACACCATTCACGTGTACATATTGCTCCTACCATAATATGAAACGAGTTTCTGTAGTAAGCTTCAAAGATCCACCAAAGTTTGAATGTGTGTCACGGTATCAGTTTATCAAATTAGAAATTATTAATGTTAGTAATCAGAAAAATTATGTGCCAAAATATTATAGTGGAACTCATATTGCTGTGCTAGGTTAGTTATTAGACAGGTATTTGATCTACCATGCAGTAATTAAGTATTCAGTCTGTTTGCATAATCTGAAATGTTTAAGATGAGAATGTTTTAATTTTGTGCAGATTTCTTTGATGCTCAAATCTCTGTTCCCTAAATTTAACCAATAAACTCAGAAGTCAGTGAACAATACAACTAAAGAAGAGCTCCGGTTCTAGTCCTGACTTAGGACTTAAGGACAGAGCCATAAATTCTAACATATTAAGTACTGAGGGAGAGAATCAATTCTGAATAAACACAAAAAAAGCTGTAAAATGAGGTATGGCAGTTGTCCTTCACTGAATATAATATATAATTCCTGGTCAAAAATATGCAGTTTGCTTTCTAAAAAGTACACAACTTTGCAATTCTAGTGTAGACATTTACTCTATAATGTTAAACATTTATTAAATGGGAAATAAAGTCCATTGGCAGACCATTTTAACATGAATGATAAAAATATTGAGGTAAAAATACATATGCATTAGATGAAACGGGAAAAAACTAAAAAAATCAAATACCTTGTCAGAAAAAGTAGTCAATCCACAATTAATCATGATGCTTGATTTTGATTGCTCTTTTTTTCAACAAACAGTGCCACAATACGATTCAGAACATATGGCTATTGACAATATGCACAATGAATCAGTAGGAATCTTTGTATACAAAATGGCATGTGACATCTTTTCACATTTTCAAAACAGGGCCATACAAATACGTGAGCTGTTCTGAGATCAAGAGAAGCATACTTTAGAACTGGAATGGATGGTCTTGTTACAACAACTTAAAATAAATGAAACAAAAAAAAATTGCCAAGCAATTACATATGTTTTGACAAAAATGATTATGCTCATTTTAAGATCAAATGCTACTCTGTCATGCATGTTTTCCTAGAATGAGGAACACTGTCAATGACATCTGTAATATACATTCTGTTGCTTTTTGTATCTTCCAATTACATTTATCTATAGTTCCTTACTAATTCTAGTCTTTTTTGGTTTGAAAAATTTGATTCCTTTCACTCCTTCAGTTAATGAAAGGATGTTGAAAGGTGTCATATAGTTTTCTTTATTTCTTTGCTGGTCCCGATGCAGAAATGATAGTGTGACTCAAGAGAATTTCCACGCGTAGGTGGGTTTGCAGAACCTGGCCCTCTACAGCATTGTTTTGGGCAGTGACCTTGTGTTTTCCTTTTCCCTGCATTTACTAAATAACAACAAAGAGCTAAATATCAAGTCAGACTGGTACTGAAAAGGGATAGTAAACTTTTAATGTTGCTAATTACAGATAGGAAACAAAGTGTTCATTTTAGACTAAGTCTTAAGCCCAGTCATTTTGGGTACCTAGAACTACCTGACAGTGTTCTTTCAAAGTAGCACCAGTTTGAGTTTGTCTAACCTGAGAAGTCTTACACACAATTAACTTTGACCTGTTTGCTAATTTCCCTTTCGTTAATTTTTGCATTGTGATTACCTTCATGGGCAGAAAATAAAACAATACATTATGATACACTGTTACAGCACCATTAGAATGTTGTAAATCTTGATTTATTGCTGTTAAAGACTGTAGTTACCTGGTTTTGCCATCAGCAGGCATTGATATGATTTGAGGAGTATGCACCCTAAATTCCTAAAAAGCAGACTTATGGCTTCTTTTTATTAATATTTTGTTTTAAACAAACTGGACAGCAATCTCCTTTAACCTTCACAGGTGCTTCGCAGTCAGCCGGTGGGCATGATTCTACAAAACAGGTAATCTGACCAACCTGTGTCAGGAAGAAAAGTAACGAAACCACAATATACTTAGCTATGTTTTCCAAAAAAGGAAATACATTTTTCATATTACTGAAGAACATGATCTCAGTCTTCCTCTCTAAGATCTTGGCTACTAAGATTATCTCTACATAGTTTATTTCAGCATGAACTTATATTGAGAAAGGTCTTTGTATTATACCATCTTTAATGTAGCAGTATACGATTTCATACAATGTTCAGTCACTAAACTCTGAGATACCAAGTACTGACACATTTCTTTTACTACCTTTTTAAAAATTTCACTATGATAAAAGAAAATTAAAATCTAGCACTAAGTTAGATGAGTTCTTACTGATTTTCATGCATTTTAGTAGACTTTTTCAAGAAATCTCTCACTTATAAGTTAATTTTTCCAGTACAACTATACATCAATGAAAATGGAAAAATAATAAAAGTATATAAAGGCTGGATTGAAAGCCAGTGTCAAGGACAGGGATAACTCAATAATATAATTTTTTGCACCAAATAACTGAAGATCCATTAAAAAAAATACAATTAGCAACTATTACTGAGGAATTAGCAGGCACAAAACTGGAACTGCTGTTTTGGAAGCAGAACCCTATGTAATTTCTCAAAATGGATTTCCACATACTTACTTTGCATTCACACACAGTACAAGGGTCCCTTTTCCAGGTTTCATTGCTGGAATATGATTTACCCTTTTCGTCAGTGCAATCAGTTTTACTGAGGCGTGATTCAAGTTTTTTTATCTGAAAATATTAAAAAAGTTAATAACAATCAGAGAAAGGTTTTTATTTGTGCATTTATACTACAAAATCCATGATAAATACTTGTCTGGGTTTCTCTTCTTACTACTTAGTTATCATAATGCTAAAAGACTAGAAATAGCTAATATGTATGGAAACAGCTTTTCAAAAGAAAACTACTAATAGAAGATAGATCTTTTCTAGCTTTGGAATACACAACTAGAGCATACAAAGAGAAGCAAACTACATGTCGACATATATGGAAAGATAAATCTAAACTTTAAAAAATGAAATTAATGAAAAGGAAGTGAAATAAAAATTAAAAAAAAAAAAAAATTAGTCAAAAATCCAAGGAAAGATTTTTAATTATCTCAAATTTCTCCTTAATGATGAAAACATGGGTTATATGATTAGTTTGTCTTGCTGATTGTGTGCTTCTTGGAGATAGTAATTAGGAAGGCATAATTTTTAACAATCCCTCAGTCTTTTTTACATCCAAGCAAGACAGACGAACGGACTGAAATACAATAAGTATTAACTTAACATAACTTTTCCATTGTCAAGAAGGGGGCATGAAGATGAGTGCAACAATGATTAAATAACACCATCAAAGATGGAATCAAGTTATTATGCAATGAAATCTGTGATTTATATCTCTAAATTACATGGAAAAGTTGCTCCGGAGGAACTTAATTATTCTAGGGAAACATTTTGGCCTGCTTTGGGTTTCTCTCTTATGTATGGTATATGTTTTTAAATTCCACTGTGGCCGAGTTATCCTGAATAAATAGTTTCTTTATGCCACATCGTAAAAGTCTTCTCTAAGTGATCTAGATCTTAACTACGTTTATAGTTGTAGTCTGGCATATTACTTCATAAGAAGTCTACGTTTTAATCATAGTTTTACAGATATTCTATACATTTCAGATAGGAAAAAGAGATTTTATTAACTCTGCAGACAAATTTTTAGAGAAAGACTAATCCCATGTTTAGTATACAATGGTTACAACAAGGTTTCAGGTTCAAAAGTCAAGCGGGTCTAATTGTAGAATATTTCAGTATGATTTCAAAATAACATAAAAATAAAGAATAATAACACACCATGTTCTGTGTTGTGTTTTGTTTGAGATACTATGTGGTGGGTTTTGGCTGCACTGGATGTCTAAATATTAAAAACATAAGAGGAGTGATGTTAGGAAAACATAATAAATTAAATCTTCAATTAGAAACTATCTATAATAGTACCTTACCTGGTTTCTGAGGCTTGAAATAGTTTTTTGCATTTCCAAAACAAATTCTTTGAAGTCATTCACTGCGGGCATGTTTGTATTTGTATTAGATGCTGATGTGGCATTACGAAAATATTTACTCTGTTTCACAGAACTGCAACAAATGAACACCTTAGTTAGATATTAATAATAATTTTTATTTGGCTAGAAATTTTAGAACTCTTAGTAAACACGTAAAAGAAGAGTAACCAGCATATGTAGGAATTGTATGAACCACAACAGCACACGAGACCCACTGGTGCTGAAGACAGCCTCAGGTCAGGTGAGATGTGGTTTACTGTTACTACCACCAGCAACAGGGAATTTCTTCTACTTAGAAAAATAACATGTGCATTTCATTCAGGGGAACGCACAAAGTTGTCATCAGTGACAGTGCAGCATCACCTTAAATTCCCTGGGAAATCTCTCGGGCTTCTGATATGAAGGCAGACAAAAGTGAAAAAGTGTTAAAAAGTGTTATTTCCAAACATGAAATTCACGTTTTGCATTCAGATTCACAGTTTCTCCCTCATTAGCAAAACATGTATTTAAAGAAATAAAATTTTTAAAGGAAAAAATTGTTTTAATAAATAAATTAGAAGTACTTTTAGATATGAACATATTCCTGGGTGCCATTTTAACTAACATTTGAAATAAATACTGATTACTGTACACAAAATCTAAAGTCTTGTCTATAGCACTTTCCAGTTGATATCTGGTAAGAGATGTACAACGCTAAATTGTGTTAATCAATTCAATCTGTTGATGGGAAACAGTTATCAAAGTAACTACCCATGACTAAAAATACATTATTTGGTATCACTTAAGAAAACATGTATTCAAAACCAAGAATAACACTAATTATTAAGTCACTTATTGCAGTAAGATCCTTGAATCCATACAAGCATTCCTATTTTGTTAGCATGTCTTCTCCAGAGCTAAGAATGAACTGGCAAAGAAATCCTCTCTCACTACAATAGGGCTCATGTTTTATAATCTTTCTGCATAAATTAAAATAGCACTTATTGGCAGGTGTTCAAGCTAGTTGGTTTCCCATAGTTTTTAATCTAAATTAAAGAAAAAGAACTCTAAACAGCATAACATGCCAAAATTCAAGTAAACCAGCTGCTATTGTATCACTAAAAATTCTAATCTTCCCCACCTGCTCAAGTTATTGAAAATGAGAAGAAAAAAAAAAAAATCTTCTCACCACCAACAAAATTTAACTACAACAATGAGCCTGAGAACTGATGAGAATGTTAAAGGACTGAGGTTGTAGCTTTATTCATGCTACAAATAAAGCTGTTGTAGCTTTATTCATGCTACAAATAAAGCACTGTAAAATTACTATTTTTTTAGTCCTACTTAGTAATTGGATTGTTGTAGATTTTTGAGCTTCATTTCTGAAACATAATTACACAGCAAGTTAACGAAAACAAGCTGCTTCTCAGATATAAGCATTTGTTTTTTCTTGCTTTAATTTTTATTTATTTAACCCTTCTACAGTTTTAGAATTATAGGGCTATCTTATTTAAAAAGTGAATTACTGATCCCTAAATTTAACAACTTCTAACAGTTCACTTGCAAGACAGGCGAAACATCCTTCTTCAAGGACTACTTCAAAGGAACCTTTCTTCTTCTGTGTCTATAAGTAAGCTTGTACTTACCTGCTGTCTTCCCTAGTCTAAAATCCTAAGCACCTAAAGGCCCTATTACTTCAAAATAGCTTCCTATCTATTAAGTGAAACATAATGGTGGTGTTTCTTCAGTGCTACAACATTGAAACTCAGTGGGTAGACTGCCTGATTGTCTCAGTCAAATAGATAATTTTATTTGCTAAAAGAACACATATGATATGGAAAGAGCTATAATTCAAAAGAGGCTCAAATTCATTCATCATGAAGGATTTACACAAGAAATGTTTGGTCTGAGCAGAACTCATTTCATTTGACTAATTTTTCATTTTTCACTAGAAAAGTTTTGATTCTCTGAAAATTGCAGGGACCCAGTGCAGTTGATTATTTGTGACTGACATTGTAATCTACTTCCTTGCTAAAGTATTTTGAAGATTAGGGAGTTACAAACAACATTGATCGTTGCACTCCTGTTCTCCATTCCTGTTCTGAGTATTTTGGTACTAAAAGCAATCCCTACTATTATCACACGTTTTTATGCTAGTGTTATCAATACTTGGTTTCCTCCTATTTCTACAGGAGGACCCAGCAGATCCAGGGAGGAAAGGAAATAATTTACTTTGGTTACTGCGGGCACAGTAGGAATGTGGGATTCTGAATTCCCCAAATCATGCTTCATTACTGAGTTTTCGCATGAAAAGCACAGAAGAACAAAAGCACTATACTGTGTCACTCACAAAGGGTCTTACACAAATTTGAGCTTGAAAAAGAAGTGGTTCGGCAGATATGCTGAAGTGTCAGAATGAAATACATGAATCATAAACTTGAAAAAGCAGACACTGTAAAAAAAGTGGTATGTGCTTACAAAGAAATCATTCAGTTTCATTCCATTTTGAACTGTTTTTTTCATACTTCTTTAAAAAAAAATAATATCTCACCTTACTGTTTTAGACATTTTCATTTTCTTCAAGGGCTTGTCCTCCTGAAAGCTGTAATCAAGAGAACGTCTTCCCCGAAAGTGATATGAAAATGCATTAAACTGTCCTCTAGTTCTACAATCTGAAATTAGATAAGAAATTATACATTATAAACTATAGTATAATTCAGCCGTTATAATACTAATATTCTTTTATAGTATCTTCTGAATTGGCAAAAGCAACTCATACATTCAGTTTGATCACTCTGGAATCAGTTTGATGGCAGCTGAATATATCTCAGCAATACAACATTTAAGCCAGCTGGATGCAGAGAATTTGATTATTCACAGACCAGCTTTTTGGTATGAAACAAAGGAATAAAATTTATTTTCACTAATATCAGTGCTTCTTTAACTATTCTTTTCACTTCTGAAATTTCCACTCTCTTGGCTTTTAACTATTTTCTGCTTTTGGAATGGGGTAGTTACACATGGAGGAAAACAATGATAGAAAAGCAGCCTGTTGGTCCCTCATCTATTCCAGGCATTATTATTTGTTATTTTGGGCATTTGAAAGAGGGTCTTTAATTAAATCCTGGAGAACATTTGCAAACACACTTTAATGGCTGATCAGACCTATTTCCAAATTGGAGGGATTTGAAGGAATCACCAGTCACTTAGATCCCACCGTAGAATGAAAATCTCAAGCCTGAGAATAATAATGACAGAAATCTTCTGCTAAGATTGTAAGAGGATGTCTTCACAGGATGAAGAACAGCTTTCTTTCAGTTCACTTTATTTAGCCTTCCAAACACAGTGAGTATTTGGAAGGAGTCCCATTTAAAAAAGAAAAGGAAAACAAAACAAAACAAAACTGGAACAGCACTTTGGAGAGGAGACAATGAGAAAATAGAAGTTTTCTCATTTCTGTTCACAGAAACTTTAAAACAAAAAAGGTATAACGGGCCAAGCTGCAGCGGGAACCAACAGCACATTCAACTGTTAGAAGCAGAGAGTCTGCTAAGAAAACAGAAGGGAAAGAGAAATACAGAATCCCATGGACATATCCAAGTCCTGTATTAGCAGAATGAGCCGTGAAAGCAACTAAGCAAGAGAAGCAGTCATTTTCCCTAATGTTTCTTGTAACTTGCACCAGAAAAAAAATATTCAGAAAGTCAATAACATTTTATTAAGTATTTTTCCGGGATTTAGCAGTACCTAGATGGAATACCTAAAGTATTAACACGAATTCATTTCACAAGTTACAAGTCAAGAAAAGAGCCTCAAAACACTGTTGAACTGAGCAGCTTGAGAACCGAATGTAAAGCTGCTCTGCGATTATACAAAAATAAGTATCTTGAACTACTTCTAACTTTTACTGAAATTACACTATTACAATTGCCCTGTTAAGAAAAACTTAGCTTGTCCATGCTTAATATCAATTAAGATATATAGATATTAAAAAAAGACAAAAAAAAAGGGGACTGATTGATTTTCAGTTCAAAACCAATACCTACAAATCATTCTTGAACACAATGTATCCATAGAATTCTCCTTCCCTTTTTTTCCTTGCAGCTTGTCCCACTCCTGTAAATTTATTACCTTCCTCCTATAATAACAGCACCACCAAAGAACTAGATGATATTTACTGCCAATATATTGTTCATTCTTCTTGTGTGTTCTGCTGTTTCTCACACAATCTTCTTGCTGCCTATTTAGAAACTAAGCTCTTTCAGATGGGAACAGGCCACTGTGTCTGTAAGATCTTGGCATGAAGGCATTTTTGATCACCCTTAGACACTTCCAGATTTAGTATGGTGAGAAAATGGGTCACATTCTGAAGGGCCACTGGAAAAAGAACTACTTCTGGTTAGAGGAATTTTTTTTCTTAAAGCAATCTGTTGCTTAAAGTTTTCCTGAGTGTCATAGAAATTTTAGTTTCTCTTGGAAGTAATTTATGAAAGGTTTCTGCTATCCTCCTTTGTTTAATAACAGCTATGGTCATCTCACATAATAAAGATATTGTTTTTTGGTACAATAACACAATGGCCCATTGTTTTTTTATTCCAAGGCTGTTTTTTAAAAACAAAGGTCTGAAATCCTGGGAAGGTTTTATCACCTAAGACTGGTAAATATGAGAACCATATGTTCCGTGGCAGCTTCAAGTACACAGAGCTGACATTTCTGTAGTGTTTAAAGATTCAAATATCTCAACTTGCCAAATGAACAACTCCTGTTCTTGGTTTCAGTTTCAGGTAAAAGGAAGAAGAATGTCACTGCTGAGAGGTGCAGGACAGAATGCTCTACTCTAGCTTTTGGAAAGCCTAAAGAAAGAAGTTCATACCTTCTTTTAAATGAAGAATACCTTAGCAGTTGCATTAAATGAGAAAAATGAGCCTAAAGTTCTGCTTTTTTCAGCCTACCTAAAATTTCTGCAAATTAGGTACACCCAGTACAATTCATTTTCTGCACAGAAGCTGAATGCTTAAGACCAATGTAATAATTCCTTTTCTCTGGAAAAGGTTTTCTTCCAGAAGCTAGGTATTGTTACACTGCAAGTGTCAAGATAATCCATCTGTACATTGAAGCAATGTTCACGTCTTCAGAAAATCCCCTATTTCCCACAAGGTTTTAAAAATGCACCTATAATGGAAATTGAATAGCAGGAAATCTGTTATTTAGAAGTATTGAGCACTCTTAATTCCCAGTCAATCATCTCACAAAATCTGGGTCAAGGGGAATTAATCTAACAGTAGATTAAACCTAAGCAACTTGAGAGACTAAGGGAATGTGAAGAAAGGGACATATAATGTAACTAACTATTGTTTCTATTTGATTATACATCAGTTTTCTGAGTTTTAACATAGTGAATTAAGTTGTTGCTGTTACTATCAGCATTTGTATGCATCTAAGAACTCCTAGTTGTGCCAGTGGGAGCAGTAAAAGAGAGGAGGAGCACTGAAAATGTCCGAAATGTCAAAAGATTTTTTTGAGTAGATGCTTTGACAAAGCAGCTACTTAAAAATTACACAACACAGAAAAAGATTTTGCATCCCAAATGAAGTCCTAAGTCAAAATAGCTGGTTTTGTTATTGTTAAATAGGTTACATCCCTTCACATCATTCTGCACCTCTTCATTTCTTCTGTTGAATAAGACTTTCTAGCAAATGGTAAATCAAATAGCAACAAAAAATCTAATATGTTGGTCTAAAAATCTGCAGTAATAATCTTATCAGATTGGAACAGATACATTTTGCATAAACATTATTTAAAAATCTGGAGAAAAATAATGGTATAGAAGGTAGAAGATAAAGTGACAACTCAGATGGTCTCCTGCCAGCTGACATTCTTGGGAATTCTAATAATAAAGATGTTCCCTGTAGTTGACCTCGAAGCTCACAGTTTGATGCTACCAAAATTAGAAGGCCCAGATATCGCTGGGAAAGCAAATATTCAGACAATTTACAAAACATGACTATACAAATTGTTAACATATGCCTAATGATAGCCTAAACACACTTAAAAACATATCACGTCTTTTGATCTGAATAGGTTTTGGATGGCATGCAGGAAGGTAAAGGAGAACCATTAGGTTCTTGACACCAAACTGAAGCAAATCCAATCTCCCCAGCCGAAAAATTAAACAGGACTAGTTAGAAAGTTTTGCAGATCAAAAACATGTGTATTTTGGAAAATAAATATCAAAGTCAGTGAGAAAAAAATAATTTCAGACAGACCGAAAATCCACAGAAATTTGGAAATTTGAAAAGTAAAGACACTAAGAACTGACCTGCCCATTAGACTGTGGAGGTGTCAGTGTCTTAAGAAGGTAGTAATAGTCCACAGGGAAAAAGCAAGGGCTCCAACTGCTAGTTTTGCAGAAATCATGGAAACACCTCCATTAGGATGCTTTCCTACCCATGTTTCCTTTATAGTCAATGGACTTTGACACAGGAAGAGATTGCAGCCTGAATTGAACTCTAGAGGCATTTCTTTCTCCACTGCCTGCAATGAAACTCCAATAGGCTGGGCTCTTAGGTTTGGGGACTCATTCAGGAGTTTGGGTTTAAACACAATGAATGACAGCCTATTGCTTCCCTGTTGCTTTTCACTAGGGATGGCAACCACTGGCACGAGACCCCTGGTAGCAAAGACAAAGCAGTGTCATAGATTTGTAATCATACAGAAATGCTGGTCTATATTAAATATACTTCTATTCAAATAAAAAAGGATGTAATCCTTAAAATGGAACGTTGTATTAGTAGCCTTCCATAGTCTACATTGTTATTGAGCTCATAAACACTGTCTTTAAATATAAAAATTTACATTTGAATGTATAAAGCAAAAATAAATATGACATGGCAGAAGCACACCACAAGATCTATGTAAAGAGAAGACATGTTCAGGCACAAATTGCATAATTTTGGTATTTTGAAAAATTTAAAATCAATAAGAGTAATCATGAGAGCACACACTGAGTACTTTTTTTAAAAGCCTTTTTTTTTTTTTTTGTACTAGAGAGCTTGAAAAAAAGCAAAAAGCACCAACAATTTCTTGTTTGGAAAATCCAAAGCTTGGATGCTCTCTGCTCAAATAAAGTGCTACAGTAAATCTGCAGTAATTCCTCACCATCTCTGAGAAGACAAAGAAAGGTAGAAAATGAAGGAAACCAGAAGGAAAACCTTTGTACCTCAGTGGAACCTCTTCTTTTTCTCACCATAAACTAGTAATTCTGTTGTACGTTTTGTTAACTGAAATCTAAGGGTAATCTGGTATTGTTATTACAAAAAGGAATAATGCTCTGCTTTATAAGAAATAAATGCCACTTTACTCAAGAAATCTAAGAAGTAGCTTTTTGTAACTAAGAAGTTTTTCTATTCTTCATATGGAAAAGTATTTTGACTTGAAAAAAACAGGCAGGATAACAAAACCAGATGTGTTTTTTAACCAAGCTGAAACAGCTGAACATATGGGTCACTTATTAAATGTACATAAAGTGCAATGAACAGTATTTTGTATTCTAAATTTTAACTTAGGATCATTTAATTATAAAATAATCAAAAGTATTTTAAATGTGGAGAATGGTTTATTTTTTATTTTAAATAAACAATAATAAATACAAAGAAACCAAAAACTAGAATGTATTTAGCCTAAAGTAAATGCTGTTCCTGAATGCATGCTGTGCATGCTCCCACCTCAGAGTAGAGGATAGTCCCAAGTGCCACAGAATGAAAGAATTTTTTTTAATTAATTGCTTAAACCTGGATTCCCACAGAAAACATCACACCCATTCATCCAAGCAAGAAAGTGGTTCAAGCCATGCATACATTGTTTTTTCTTCATTAACCTCTGCACAGACTTCAAAAGAGTTCAGAAACAACAGATACAGATAGGTAATTTTAAAAAGAACATTAGTGATTTACCCTTTCTTTTGCTTGGCAGTTGTATAACTGTACTGCATCCAGTAGTACTCTCTGGTAGTAACATTCTTGAATGAAAATACAAGCTAGGCTGTTGAATGGCTGAATGCTCTAAAGACTTTCCAAAGATAACATCTGCTCTAGAAGGCTCAGTGATAACATAACATTTAGAGAATCAACATGTAATTTCTCAGAACAGCTTTGCAATTTTTCCAAATCGATATAATTAATGTATTTGTTAAACTCTCTGCCAAGCTTCATGAACCATGGCAAAGTGAACTTATCCTGAACTGGCAGAATATGATTTATTTGCTTACAGAAAAGCATTTGAAGAATGACAATTGATTTTTTCTTAATGCTTCTGGCAACTGTAAGGGTAATTTTGAAGAGTCTCTAGGAGACTTTGCATTATAATTACAATGTGTCAACCATACCTAGAGTTTTATGAGCTATTATCATCTATTTGAGAATGGCAAACCTGGTAAATGCTAAAAAAAAATCTGAATAACCTAAAAAAAAAAAACCCTGGCAAAAATTAGAGTAGGACCTGAATGAAATGATATCTGGGGAAAATCATACAAGATTTCATTGAAATCTGAAGTATTTATTTCTCCTATTCTCACACAGATAATTGACATTTTAAACCAACTCTTCCAAGAAAGAACTTTCTTAGACAGTCATTTATTATTTAAAGAGTTTTGTACTGGATAAGAAAATACAGTAGTCAGTTTAAAAGCTAAATTGTGCAATATCTTTGAATAGTAACTCTATCTAATTTTTTCATTCTTAATGACACCTGAGTTTCTTCTCATGATAAAGTCACACTAGTTAGAATAATAGAGGTTAGAATACTTCCTCAGTATTTACTGTATCTGTACCAGGTTGAAGGGACATCTTCCATCAGCTTACCCTTCGCCTACTGCCTTACATTCTGAGCTATATCACCAAAGGACTCTGTGTCATTTGGAACAATTACATCTTATCAAAAGAGTTAAATGGACACTAGTAGAAGAGAGGGACCTCTCTCAGAAATACAATCCACTGGTTCTTTATTCATGCATAGCTTTTGACAGAATATTGAACAGTCTACTCAGCAGGAGCAAACTCGAGAATCAGTAGTAGAAAAGATGAGGAATCAGATACGGATCCTTTCATCATCAAATCTACAAGACACAGGTATTGAAAGCTAGGCTTTTACCAGGTAATTTATAAGATTCTAATAATTGTCACCTGATAGTACCATTGCCCTCTCTAATAAAAGCAAGTTTTCTACAGTTAGTAATTTGTTTGACAACAACTTCTAGATAATCAGAGATCCACAGAGAAGCTCCCAAAATTCCTGAATATACTTTTTCAACCAGGGCATGTCATTCACTTTTGTCAAAAAAAAAAAAAAAAAGAAAAAAAAAAGGTAGCGACATTGTCAAGGAGCTCTTGGTGTCCATGCAGCTAAGTAAAGCCTCTTTCTGTAGATAGCTTCTTTCTGAAGAAACACAATTCACCCTGCTGTCCTAACTTTTGAAGGAGATGGCAATGAACAAGAATACTTTTCCACCAAAGGAAGAAAAAAGGAAAGCAGTTATGTACACCATGCAATGTTCAAGTCTATGCTATGTTTAGAATGTGTCTATTTAACATAAAATATGGAACAATTGCTCACTTAGCAAGGGTTGGTCTCGAGATTTGAGTTTGTAACATCCTAACAAAAACTGAACAGCCAAATATCTTCTTAAAATGAAATGAACAGATACTAAATAAAGAACACATTAATCCACCCAAATCCATAGGTATACAGACCTTCACAGCAATCTTGCCACATTCTGAGGTCCAGTTTAGGAATATCTTCACAGCTACTATATCCATGTGGGAATTCAGCCACCTTAAAGACATCATGTTGTACCCTGGTTATGTTGTCACCGTTGTCACACAAAACTCTGGCAAGAGATGTCTGCTTGATCTGAGTGAGCTGAGCAGGCGTGAACACACCTGGGTTCTCATACCATAACCTGTAATCTCACGGAAAAGACAAGTTTGCTAGTGAAAAAACCACAGCACACAGTTTTCCATAGATATTGCAATACTTTATTCATAATTAAATTAATTAATCTGTAAATCCCATTCTCAGCTTTACACTATATCTGAGGGAGAGGTCCAGATGCCAAAATGTAAGCACTTGGTGTCACTTCAGCCTTGGTTGGTGTCATGTGACACTCTGAAAGGGCCCAAGTCTTTAAGAAATCTTTTGACTTCTCTTCTAGTCCCATATCGATGTCTTGGGCATCTCTGAGCATCTAAAATGGCACCAGACTACCAAGTTTAGGGTTTCTTTTAAGGTAGAGGCTTAAATTATCATAGATGTCTTTCTCGAGATAACTTTCCTATAGGTATTAAAAAAAAATTGATAGAATTGCTGAGATTAGAAGAATGGTTAATCTATACCTAGTTTATTATCAAGATAAGTGAGATTGTTCAATTCACTAAGGAAAATCTTTTCTGTAAAACTATTTTAATGACTATACTAACTCAGGGACTTATTAATATATGCTCAGTTCATTATATTAATGGATAAAACACTGTGGTTTTGAATAATTTTTCATAAATAAAGGGATAAAGGCCTGTTATCAATAGAAAATATAAATAATACATTACTACTAAAAGCAAGCCAGCCCTTGTAAAATAAAACATTTTAAGTTACTGTGCAGGATTTGAAAATATTTTACACTATTCTAACATCTAAGAATTGCTTACTATGATATAGTTTATATCTTATACATCTGTAAAGTTGTAATTCTATAGTGATAATTTTTTCTACCCATTTACACCAAAAATAAGTAGAAGGCTCTTCAAACTTTTTGAAAAATCAGTAACAATTTTATACTAAACTTAGAAGAATGGTCAACAAATTTCATTTTACATACTTATTGTATCATTTTCATAAGGCATTGGACAGTGGCCAGTGAATTTCCAAGTACTGGGATCAGAGAAACAGATTCTGAAATTTCCATTCTGACATGAAGTTAGGATCCCTTCAAACATCACCCCTTTTCCCTGCACAGGCACATTTGTTTTCCATGGTGCTGGCAGCTTTGATCCTCTGCCCATTGTAAAGGCTTTTCAAAGAAGTGAGAGTTGCTTTCATTATGTCTAATAATATTTTACTATTTGCTGACATGTTGCTTCAAAACATTTGTATTCTTTGAGCAGCAGAATCCTAAATCTTCAGTGTTTTCCTATAGTTTCTAAATGTTGTTTCAAACAAACAAACCAAAACAAAACAAAAAGGCTTTTGCAGGAAAAATGCAAACAGACACACACAGAAAAGCAGTATCGTTATCCTGTTGCAACAAAAATAGGTACTTGTCACCAGCAATCTGGAGCTCATAGTGCATATATTTCCCCTTTTACTCCCTCCGCCTCCAGGCATGAGAGTTTTATGTTTCACAGCTTAATTTTTAAACAGACTTTTATTTAAGAAAGTTGTTTTTAAAAAAAAATAAATACAAAAAGGCTTGTGTTACTGACTACAGAAATAAAAAAGCCGTTACACTGTCTTAAGTAGCAATTTTATAACTTCCATAAAGCAAACAACATTAGATAAAGTCAATCAAATATAATTTCCAAATTCTTCCTCTGATTCCCTTTCATTAGGATGGGACTAATCAGTGTAAGTCTTTCTACCGCTATGCCAGGCAAAAAACAGGATTCTGAGTCACAAATTATGTTAAAATGAGGGAAATGTTAATTTTCGGATTCTGAACAATTGTGCTTAAAGCACCCAAAGGAGATCTGGCTGCTGTAACAATAGCAATCATAGAATCATAGAATGGTTTGGGTTGGAAGGGGCCTTGAAGATCATATAGTTCCAACTCCCCTGCCATGGGCAGGGACACCTTCTGCTACACGAGGTTGCTCAAAGCCCCATCCAGCCTGGCCTTGAACACTTCCAGGGATGGGGCATCAACAGCTTCTCTGGGCAACCTGTTACAGTGTCTCACCACCTTGACAATGAAGAATTTTTTCCTAATATCTAACTAAATCTCCACTCTTTCAGTTTAAAACCATTGCCCTCATCCTTTTGCTACACTCCCTGATAAAGAGTCCCTCCCCATCTCTCCTGTAGGCCCCTTTAAAGTACTGGAAGACTGCTATAAGGTTTCTCTGAACCCTTCTCTTCTCCAGGCTAAACAACCCCAACTCTCCCAGGCTGTCCTCATAGGAGAGGTGCTCCAGCCCTCTGGTCATCTTTGTGGCCCTCCTCTGGACTTGCTGCAACAGGTCCATGCCCATCTTATGTTGGGGCTGCAGAGCTGGATGCAGTACTCCAGGTGGGATACAGGTTGGATTCCATTCCAACGCTCCAGTCATAAAAGCCATCACGCTATGTCTCTGTGATGCCAAAAAGATCATAGCCCTGCAGGCGTGTGCACATCTCTAACTCCTCTTGTTTGTTCTCCACACTATGTGCATTTGCATACAGGCATTTATGTCAGGCCCCTGATGAAACTGATTTACTGGCTGGAGTGGCCGGAATTCCTCTGTGCTGCCCTCCAGGTGCTCTCCTGCTGACCTGTGATCCTTCTCCAGGCTCTAGGCATCTTTTGCTGCCACTGGCATCAAACTGGTAGGTGTGGGATGGACTAAGGTTCTCCTTCCCTGGCAACTTTAATTTAAAGCCCTCTTCACCAGCTTGGCAAGCCTATGGCCAAAGATGCTCTTCTCCTTCTCTGACAAATGGACCCCATCAGTCCCCAGTAGACCTGGTTTCTCAAAGCGAGTTCCATGGCTTCAGTAGCCAAACCCCTGGCTGTGGCACCAGTCCTGTAACCATATGCTGACTTGCCAGTTTTGACTGCTCGTTTCAAACCCCTTCTCTTTTACTGGGAGGACTGATGATAAAACTACCTGTGCTCTTGAGTCCCTCTCAGGAATCCTTCTTGACACTCAGCCTGCTTCTGGCACTATCGCTGGTGCCCACATGAAACAACAGCAGTGGATAACAGTCAGGGAACTGTACAAGTAGTCTCTTGGTGACATCCCTGATATGAGCGCCCAGTAACCAACACACCACTCTAGAGAGCGTGTCAGGTCAGCAAATGGATACCTCTGTACCTCTCAGAAGGGAGTTGCCTACTACTGTCACCCATGGCCGTTTCTTAGTTGTGCTGGTTGTTACAGGGGGAGCAGATTGGGCTGCCTTTACTCAGCCCCAGCACCTCTCCTGATGTGACTGGTCTTTCCTCTTCACTCTGCAGAGTGATGCAGCGGTTCTACACCACCTCAGGCTTTGGGGGAAATCTCTTTCTCCTGCTGGTCCTTGCCATTGCAAGCTTCCATTCTTCTGCATTACTGCCCCCGCTTCCTTCTGTGTGCTCTGGTAGATGAGTTTTTCTTTGTTGGGCCGTAGGCCATGGGTCCACCACAGACAGCACTTGGAACCAGCTATCTAAATCCCTCTAGGCCTCCCTGATGCTACCCAGCCTCCTCACTCCATCCTGCAGCTCAATCACCTGCTGCAGGAGGTCCTCCACCCAGGCACACCTTCTGCAGGCAGGTCTGCACCTATCCCTGCCCCGGGAGATGACCACTGGCAATGCTCATAGGCAATGACCATTTCCTTATTTCAGGTACTGTAGAAACTGAAAATGAGAAATTGCTCATAACGTGCATGTAAAGTAATTAAGAAAAATTATCAAACTGTGTTCTTTCGGATAACCTGTCTGCTTTTAACGCTCTTTTGGTGCACAGATTCCTTGTACGGGAATATGTATGGGGTTATATACACAGAGAAATGCTTTTCCAACCCATGCTTAAGTAATGGAGATGGTAAAACAAAAAAAACCACCAAAAAAGTGTCTCAACAACCACAATTTCTTTGTCAATAAAACAGTTAAATACCAATGAAAGGAGATGAGTGACATCCACTTTTCAGAAAGATAAGTGACTTGAATAAGTGAAAGAAAACTCATTAATAAATTTCTAGCTCCTAGTCCCATGCTTAAGCAGCACGTGTTAGGTGTGGTGGTTTTTTGGAAGACAGTATGACATATTCCCCACAAAAAGTAACAGATTTAAAAAATAAATTAATCATAGCTTCTAACTGTTTTAAACCAGCATTCTTCATCTTTTCAATTACATATTAAAATCATAAATGAAAAGAAAATGCAGCTTGATTTGAAAACAAGACATTGCAACTGTTATTAAGCATCCTCAATTTGAAATTATTTTTGGTTTCCAGGGTATTTTGATTTACCTGTCTCCATCCCGAATACGCCTAAACTGTGTGCTTAACAGACACATCAAAGTTGGCCCCAGTCGGCTCCCTGGAACTAAGTCTTCTACCATTAGAGCAGGAAACAGGTCTATGTTCAGTGGGGAACCATACAACCTATAAAGAAAAAGCCACAAATATTTAACATCAAATATTTTACATTTACAAAATAAGCAGTATGTGGTAAAAATCAGGACAAGAGATACGAACAACTGACAGAAAAAACCCACAGTGACTGTGCTACATCTTTTGTGAACAACCTGTGGGCGCATAAGCAAGAAATGCTGCAATGTAGGTTGTATCTGAGAGTAACATCATGAGTGTCTGCAAGTCTATCCCATGATTTCCTTTCTCCTAGTAGCTTTCTTGTGATCTCTTAGAACAATTTCCTTTTTTTCCTACCCCTCTGTACGTTTTTTCTTTTACTGTAGCTTAGACTAATTCTCTGCCTTTGATTTTGTGTAGATAAGCTAGGGGTGGCAGGTACCTGAAGACATATTTTCAAACACTGATGCTCTGAAGAAGACCAGATACCGGAATTGCAGGATGTCCACATCAAAATACAGTGAATGATATTCCTGATTGTTTTACTTTACAGAATGGATGTAACTTAACATGTAAATACTTGCATGAGACTGACATTAAATATGACCTTACACTGAAATAACATTCATATTTAACAGCATTTATAAACCCAAGCATTTAAAATTAATACTTTAACAAACACCTAAAGTACATATTAACTTCTTATTGTTCACAGAAATGTGGTAGTAGAGAAATTATCTCCATGTGGAAATCTTCCATATCTGTTTCCTGATACAGATGGAAGTTTCTTAAAAAAATCCCTTTACCCCTTTCTTAACAAATATTTTCTCCTAGATAAGACATTTAGCTAATAATTTTGCATGCACATTTAGATAATTGATTGTTTTTCTTCACCTCAGGCTCACCTGCTAAGTTTCTCCCTGATTTCAGGATTCTTAATTTCATTTTTCAGATCTTCAAAAGTCTGAGCTGAAGAAAGATTACAGTAAACTCTAAAATCATGGTAGGGAGGAATTCCATGATCTCTGCCTCTCTGAATATTCATAGCTGCCAGATCTAAAGCCACAGTACGTGCCATGGAGAAGAGTCTTTCTGTTAATTCTGTATTGAGTAATTGTGATGGGACACGCATCTTACCAGCAACACCAAACAATCCCCTTAGAAGTGGATCAATGCCTCCTTCATTTACAATCCGAAATGGAGAGAAGAATGCCTTATGAAGAGGTAGATGGCCTTGTGGAATAGGTTCAAAGTTCTCATCCAGTCGATACAGAAAAGGATTAATGAGTGTGTGACCAAACCTAAAAGCGGCAGTTGCAAACTCATTAGTTATGCCAGAATTAACACTGGGATCATAACCCTTATATTCGCCAAGCATCTTCATGCCTACCTCTCCAAAGATCTTAGGTAGCCAGTGGCTAAATGTTATGTGTTGCATTTCTGCACCAACAATTTTGCGTGTTTCGTGATATATTGTGTCACCATCCCAGTGTGGATTGAGTTGTAGTAGCTCTGTGGCAATTCTGTTGTGTTCTCTAAACCACAATGTGTGGATGCTGGTAAGACCCAGCTGTTCGTTAGAACGCTGATCACCAGCTAAAAAGCAGGGAATTGGGCTCTCATTTTCATCTCTCATACATTCTGTTGGTGGGCCAGTAGCAAATGGAAGAAGGGGCTTGCCAGATCTCTGTACGATGCCCTGTCTCAGAAGACCCCTTTGACTCGCCAAGTCTCTGATTTCTAGTGCTTCATGGTCTGAACTGCCATACACATTGGACGCATCGATGTATGAAGTCAGCTGGTTGATCTGTTCCCGTGGGTACACAGAATTCATCAGGAGAGATGTCATGCCGCTTCCACAAACAGGACTGGAGCGTACGAAAAACATACACCGTGCACCGTTTCGAACTCTGGGATCGTTTGGTGGTATCATGATGGAAAAGCATGGAGGATCATTTGTACAAACCGAACTGCAATGCTGACCATCCGAAAACCTGGCCTCACTTAAGGCAGCCACGGTGAGGTCAAGATCATGGTCAAGGAACTGACCCCACTGCATGAGCATGTGAGTGTACTGGTCATCGGGAGTTATTGTTTCTGTTCCGATCAGAGTAGTTGAAACCAAGCGAGGCATTGGGAGTGCATAGCCATTGGAGAGCCTCCGGGGTTCAATGCCCCGAGGCAAATTAAATCCGTTTTCATAGACGGACTTTAACAGACGTTCGAAGGCTGTCAGAGAAGCGCCCCACATGGGATGCTGGAGGTTGTTGCACGTTCCGTCGTGCGTCCTGTACTTCTGGTGGAAGCACATATCTGAGCAGTTGTTCACTCGTCGATGGGCTGTGCAGCCTGAGAGATTAGCTATCAGATTCAAGTACTGTGGGGATACAAGGTCATTATAGTGATAACCTGAAACCAGAAGAGAGACAGAGAGAAAATTAAAGACTTCATAGACTTACGGTCCCCACAGAATATGGATTTATTTGAAATATTATTTTATCATATTGCATTACCCAGCAGATTGAATACCTCTATTGTTTAAAAAGAATGTATATGCATTAGATCATTTAAGCAACAGCCACTATATGTCAGGAGGGAACTTTGTAAATTGCCGATGCAAGTGTAACTTTCACAAACTGTTTACAAAAGGAGCTCATTTCCTATTTGGTCACTTAAGAAAGCACATATATTTTCTGAAATAAAAGCCTCATCTTGAGAAAAATGGGAAGTTTTTCCCCATGCGACTAAAAGCATTTAAAAAGCTCTTGGTAATGTTTACATGGATTTCAAGACTTTCTCTTTTGACACTTGATAATTCACTGAATGTTGCTGTTTTGTTTTGCTTTATTATTGCAGAAGTTGCACAATTTTAAGAAAAAATAAATCAACAAAAACCACACAGGAAAATAATCACAGGCAATATAGCTAAACATAGGAGTGATCTCTAGGACAAGTGGTGTGGAGTAACTCACATTCACATTACCCAGAACTAGCTTCTTGGCACGGGTTTCCTCTTCAATCCACACCATTCACCTCTGGGACTACAACAAACCCTTCGCTTTCCTGCATTGTTTTCCCAGTTCATAGAAAAATAATATGTATAAGATATATACCGCAATAAATTAGAATTATGTTTTTATAACTTCAAACTAAGGTGATGTGTTGCAAGATCTCGGCTGTGGTATGATGGCATGTGGAAGGACTGAAGACCATAAGACCTCCTAGTACAGTGTTGGGTGACTGCAAATAGCAGAACAGTAAGGCTGCTCCCTGTCCATGCTGCAAATTAGGAGTCCTTCTAAAAGTGATTTTTTCTTAGAAACATTTGGGCTTCATTTCAGGAAAAAAAGACATTAGTTTAGACTATATCTACATTATCAACTTGTGCAGAGCAACAGAAATGTGTCTGCAGAGTGAAAATTTTGATGCTGAGAAAGACATCCCTAGTGTAATTCACTGTGCAACAGGAGCAGGTTTCCTTCAGAAAAGCTTTACTTTGCTCTCCTGGACTGAATGTGGCTCTGGACCACATTTTTCACATAATTTGAAAAGAATCCACACTGTTCAAGACCGTACCACAACTCACACTGAAGCCCAGAAAGTGGGGACAACTGGGAGATTCACTTCAAATGAGCTGTGCTGATCCAAAGCATACGCACACCTTGAATGATTAATGGATATACAGCATAGATGAGTGAGGTTCCAGGATCCAGGAGAGAGCCCAGGAGGTAGAATATTTGGCAGTATAGATGTACTTTTTTTAGCCAACTAGGAACTGTCATACACCACCGTGGTTCTTGGTGTGGAAAGCTTGCAGTCAGGAGTAAAACTGAACAAGCAGAATAAAGGCAGAAGGAAAAAAGGAAACGAGTGAGTGTAGAGTGGTACCGTGTTCCCACAGGCACATGGGGTTACCACCACAATGGTAATCACTCAAGAATACGAACTGAACACAGTTTTGCAAGTGGCTGGTGTAGGGTAATTGCACTGGAGAAATGTTCCTTTTAGTCCCAGTGTGCCTGCAAAGACACTGACCTTCATCTACATTCAACACATAAATGTGTGCTATACACACTGCTGCTCTCTGCCAATTTCTAAAGTGCAGGGCAATTCCAGACAAACCACCTAAAACCCTTCTTTGTCTTTGCCTTGAAAGGGACTGGAATGCTCAGAGCTGCTCAGCTGGGACAGGACCTGTGCTCAGTCAGGGGACCTACATTTTCTCAGCCTCAGGCTACATGTCCCCCAAGTAGTTTGTAAGTCAAAGCAAGGCAAAGACCAAGTGTTTGCGTTACACAAAACTAACCTGTTCTTGTAGACATGCATAAATTATTTTACAGAATACTCCAGACAAGGAAAAAGAAAAATAAACCACAGAGTAAAACCAGTAAGTGCCGCTGGGTAATGCAGCAAAATACACTCTTTGAGGATACAATTGATAATACATTATAATATGCTGGGTGCTTTAATTCTAAAACTACACCCAGAATAATAACTTCTCTATAATAACACTCCTTGTAAAATTCTGAAATCAAGTTGTGAGCAAAACAACTAAAAATTTTGGGCAGAATGACCATCATTACCAATTTAAAATAAAGGGTTCAGCTTCTCCGTTTAGAAGTTCAAATTAGAGATGACATCTCATATATGAAATAGATTCAATGGCTTTCTTCACAGAGTGGAGACTGCCATAAATGCCAGTCTCATACCTTTAACTACCCCTTGCATTGCAGGCACTAACTCTGGCTCTGCTTTCTAAAAGGCTAGGTGCTGAACATTTCCAGTGCTTAAAAGTTGGCTAGCTCAATTCACATAATAGCAGCTCTATTTATTTTTTTTTAAATGCAAGGAAGATGTTTCACAGAGTCATAGAAATATTGATTAGAAGGGATGTCTTACCCACACCAAGCTCCTGCTTGAAGCAAGGCTGTCCCCCGCACTGGATCCCTGTCTAGTGGGCTTGAAAACCTCCAAAGACAGTCTCCTCAACCTTTCTGGATAAGTCATTCCAGTGCTGCACTGGCCTCCTGGTGAGAAAGTGTTTCCTAACTTCCAATCTGAACCTTCCAAACAGCAATTTGTGGCATTCCCCTTATTATACAGTCTGGCACTGCACAGGAGAATTTGGCTCCATAGTCTTTCCTTGGGATATTCCAAGATTTTACATTAAAAATGTCTCTGAATGGGAAATTGTCAGGTTTCTCAAGTTTTCCCAATGCAAAAGTGCTAAATAACACCTTTCACTGGGCTCTGCATTTTGAAATAAAACCAAATAAGGACAAATATGAATTTTAAAATCTGAGCATTAGACTATTTAAATGAAAAAAGATTTATTTCACTATTCAAGTTTTCCTAAAAGCCAGGTTTCTATGGATTTTTTGGGGTTGAGAAGCAAGCTCCGGTTGTGAACAGCATTTCCAGTATCACAGAAAGTTGCCCAATTTTGTGTTCATTAATTTGTCTCTGTATGCTTTAATGACAATTTTTGGTAAACTTTAGGTGATTGAATTTCCCTATGACAAATCCTAGTGAAAAGTAGTCAAGCAATTCTCACACATCAGTTTTCATATGTTCCTAGTATTATATTCAATATGCTTGCATATGCATCTAATCAGAGAACCACATTAAATCAGGTTACTCTTATAAAACACAAGCCTTCAAAAATTTTGAGTAAGTTTTTGCGGTAAAATATTCATCTCAAATTATTTACTCAACTCTAATAATGAGTTACAAGTTTCTTTTAATAGCAAGTGTTACAGTACTCCACAAAGCTTGCAGTCTTTGGTCTTATAAATACTTACCTAGCTCACAGTCAGAGTTAAATTTTTCGGAAGTTACAATAAATACTTGATTATAAACATCAAAAAGAATATAATAAGTAAAAATATTTCCTCTAGATTTTCAGTGTAGCTTTTGGCTATGTCTCAAGTCTCAAAAGCTCTCCTAAAACTATCATTATTTCCAAATGCTTCAGCCCTGTGTCTCAAGCCTATCCACACACATCTACACATATTAGTTATATATGCTCCAGCTGGACTTCATGAATTTGAACTTGGACTTCAATACCTAAACCTCACATTTTTCTGCTTTTTATAAAAAGCAGGATAAACTGTAGTTCTCATTACATCAGATCAGTGTTAAGGAAACAATTAGCTTAGTTTGATATGCACTTAAAGAATGAGCAGCAAATAATTCTTTGAATACTATTGTGGTACATGCAGAAACCTTGGTTTGTAAAGTATACAAATCCTTCTTGTTATATCATCTTTTCTCCTTGCCAAGGCACACTGACACTAAATGGATGTACTTAAAGAAACATGAACAAAGTACTGAATGTTTTTAATACATAACAGAAAAAGTTGTACTGCTAGGAAACAATGGTCCTAATCAATTAACACACAGGAAATTAACTAACAGAACACATTATGCACTGCCATTATACCAAATCTGACCAGTAGAAGCATCTGAACTTGAATTTTTCCCTAATATGTCAATGTGAGAAAAAATAAAACACCTAGAGAGCTCAAACTGAGTTACACCACAACGGAGCAATGTGCAAACCAAGGACTGAATTGGGCAAACACATATTTGGAAAAGTTTTTTAAAGTCACATACTTCACTGATTACAATGTAATGGTTCTGTAGTTGGGACCCAGACTTAGAAAACATGTCTCTCTAAGTATAATGACGTAAGAAGGCAAACACACTTCAACACAGAAAAACAAGGAAAGAGTACTGACTTGTTCCATTCAGGTCAACCATTAGACCATCTTGTACATGATCTTGAATAAGCTGTAATGTCCTTTCAAATATTTCCCCAGCTCTTGCTTGCTCAACAGTGTATGGATCCCTTGGGTATCGAAATAAGGCTAGCAAATCATTTGGAGAACGAGGACGACTGATAGATAATTTGAAAAACAATAGTAAGTGTACACAGGAGTTACAAAAGAACAATACTACATAAATCATGTAAATGTTCAACAACATGATTAATACATACCTTGGTTACTCATCTCAATATGGAAGGCAAACAAAAAAATTTAATAAAATAATAAAAAATTAAAGATTTAGTAGCAATTAAACATTAAGTAGCCTTTTAATACACATTGTCGCAGCAGAAAAACTGCTGCAGCAAATAGAGATCTCAACACAAGTGTTTAAACAATACAAATCCTTATATGTTAAACTGCCAGTATTCCCAGAACTAACCAGATGTTAACAATATCATTTAAATAAGAAAATGGCTTCTTGCTTAATAAATGTTCCATTATTTCTAGTACACACAAAATTAATTTTTACTTCCTAATATAAAAAAAAGAACTGGATACCTGTCAAACAGATGTGTACGTGTTGAATTTATTGCTCTGTCAACAGTCGCAATTGCTTCCACAATTGATGTTTGTACAAAAGGATCTCCATTTCGGCTGACATTAGGAACTACAGAAAGAGGAATTCACATATTATTGCAAAAATGGCCACCCACAAAAAGATACTTCTATAAATTGGAGTCTAGACACGACATCATTTCAGTTGTACAAAGTAAACCCCTGTTCTTTAACCATTAGTTCGTCCAAATATAAAATCCTTAACCATTTTGGAATTCTATCAAAGCATATTACAGTAGAGCAAAATTAATTTAAAACAGAAGCTAATGTAAATTTAAAACTCAGCTTGCTTAGAATTCTTTAAAAAAAAATAAATGCATACAGCATTTAACTGTCCATTAATTAGTCCTATAATTCCAAGTAAAAAATTACCAAAGAAAAGATGAATTATTATTGAGGGTTTTTTTTCTGATGTGGTGTATGATCAGCTTTCTGGTGTTGATATCAAAAGCCTGACCTATATCCGCTGAAATCAATGCAAGTATTCCTTTTGATTTCAATTAATACTGAACTAGTAACAAATTCCATGTAAAATTTATAGGGTTTACAGGAACGTGTTACAAGTGGAAAATACTAAAAAACTTAGTTTGCCTTTTAGAATTTATGCATCACATAAATGATTTTGTGACAAAGATGTCACAAAAAATTAATAAAACACAAAAAAAAAATCCCCACAGAATTTTATATATGCCCAAATAGCTACAGTAAATTAATATTGTTCCTCTCCTGAGCTTAGTCTAGTAAGCAACACACATTAATTTTAAAGGGCTATAAATATTTTACTTATTTCGGTCACTACTTTTTTTCTACTTTAAAATTATCTAGCTTTTTAATACTACATTAAAAATTACATGCTTCAAACCTATTTAACGACTCTGCATAATACTGGAAACTCACTAATGCACAGGCCAATTCATCTGCCTTTTTATGCATTACTCAGTTGCAGCTGGATGTTTGTACAACGTATCTAAGGCTAATAACCTTCCTTTCAGTCTAAACCAAGAACTACCAGATCCAGGGGCAACAGCTAACAATTTCCAGAGTGTGTTTAGATTGGAAAAGTCACACAGGAAGAAGGGTAAAGTAGGGAAAAAGTCCAAAGCAAATAGAGTGGAATAAAATCAGCAGATGTACAAAGTCAGCTGACATAAAAACCGTTGTTTGCAAGCTTTTCATGACTTTTTTTTTTTTCTTTTCCAGGCAATATTTCATTATTCCTTCATAACTGGCAGCTTAGGCTGTGTCTGTATGAGTTTCAGAGTCTAGACCTGGGTAATCAAACCTGACCATCTATACTGTCAAATTAAACAGCCCCTGGCACTCTATAGCTGTAGTTGAAGCCCCTCTCTCTGCCCTGAGGCCAGCTGCTGTGGGCTGCTGACAACATACCCCCAGCATCCGAATCGGGGTGACCCTTTCCACAGTCCTCGATGGCAAGAGTCCCTCATCCAGCCTAATTACCAACTGTCCTCCTTGCTTGGCAGCTTCATTCTCGTAGCAACCATACAGAAACATTACCAGATAAACTACTTATTTTAAGGAGAAATATCATTTACAGGTTTGCTACCCTTATTTCAGTTGTTTCAGAGAGTGCCTGTGTGCCATGAACCATCTTTGCAGACTGTAAAAATGTGTTGGCTGGTTACCTTCCCCTAGCCCTCTCTACAATAGATGTAATCTCAGCGTTCCCTTTAGATACGTGTTTTACAGAGCTCTTTTTCTGATTAATGGTACACGTGGGCTGAATCATAAACCTTGGTCAGATGTTAACTATACTGTACTTTATTTCTGTTTAGAGTATTTGCTGTTAGTAGTTCTCTTTTTAGACTGATAAATATTAAAAGCTAAAGCTCCCTGCAAGCCTTTCACGCAATACCTTTTCTTTTTTTTAGGGCACTTTTTTTAAATAAACAAAAGCGTAATCCACACACACCCTGACTTACACTAAATCCAGAGACTTTTACAAAACAACAGAAAAGGACAGAAGAAAATGGTAAAAGAAATAGATCCTTAAAATATTATCAAACATGGCCAGCAAAGCCTGCAGCCCCGCCCCCAGTTTCTATACGTTTGCCTTTATTCTGTCTCAACATTTTCATGCATTAGGAACATCCATAAAACAATAGCTTTGTTTGAAAGAAATGTTGACACGCAAGTTTTAGGCATTTCTGGCTATGCCATTATTAATAGATAGCAAGTAACCAGTACTTGAAATTTTCTGCTTGTCCTCCTTTCTTCTCTGACAGCTTCATTTTTATAGCAACCATAGAGAAACCATATCTGATACCCTGCTAGTTTTGAGAAACATCATTTACAGTTTCAGACTGAATGTAGATTAATCAAGGGTAATTTCACTCATTTTAGGTTTATTAAGTCCACAAGAAAAACAACCACATTACAATTAAACACTGCAGATCAGTTAGCACCAAGTTTTGCAGTTTGCTGATTTCAGCAGATGAGAATAGACAGTTGACACCTGCACTGAGTGAATGAAATTGGTTTCCATTGGGGCTACAGTTCAATTCATGGTTTCATATTTCAGAGCTCTTATTGAGAACTGGCTAGCCTTTTTTTTTTTTTAATCAAAACAGAACTTTTTATGTGCACCTCCAGAGGAACCAAGATAACTGACTTTGATGGACTTTCTTTCATTTACAGACTCCATGTATGTGGATGAAACCTTATGATTGAATGATTCCCACTTAGTGGGAATGAGACTGCAGTCTTGCCATTTTTCTCTCAGAAATCATCTTTACAGATTGAAGAAATATTATTTTTGATAGAGGAGGGGACAGACTGACAGTCTACTAAAAGCAACTTAAGCCAAGGAACATCATAGTTCTATTGACACCATGTGATTGGTGTCATGGTAATCAATGCATTAGAAAAATCAGTGACATATATGTATGAATTTAGTAAACAAAATACAGAACATTAGACATATCACTGGGAAACAATATTCAATATGTTAAAGAAGTCACTGCTCGATGCTCATTTTTCAATGATACAAAAATACTCTTTCACATTTTATACTGGAAAACAAACAAAAAAAAATATATAATCATAGTTTCCTCAATATTTCCATCAAAATGAGTCCGAAAAATCAGCAGTTTTACTCAGTAAGTCATAAAAGTATTTTGGTCAATCTGTGTAACAAAGTTATTTCCTTAGCCTTGCTTTATTACCAGCTATTACATATTAATAATTGATAACTATTATTTGCCATTATTTCTTTCAAATAATTAGAACAAGCTCCAATATTCTCCTTTCTGTTTAGTTTTCTCCTTGAGCTTCTTATAGATCATTATGACTTTCCTGAATTCTTTCACAATGTTTGCAGCCTAATTTTTAACCAAGTGCTGTAAGTGCCCATTTAAAGATGCCACAGGACATTTTGTCAAGCTATAGCTAAAGATTAGCCTGTGTATTCAAATAGCAAATTCTAATAGGTCTAAATAATATCTCAAGAGGAAAGTAGTGTGACTAACTGGAGCCCAAAGCATTGTTTGTTTTGAAACTTAACTCCTAGAGACATTTTGGCTGACATATTCCCATCTTACTCACATCTGTGCAGATAGTTGCCTGAATTAAATAATAATAATAAAAAAAGAGATTATGGGAGAAAAAGAAGAATATGAATAAAAGAAAGAAGTTAACATTTGATTAACTTTTTTGCCTGTTACAAATTAAGCAACTAGAATAAAACTAATAATCTAACTCATACCTCTGATTCATACACCTTACCATTAACACTAAGCACCATACTAACAGAGGAGTATCCTATGGTATTCCGGGCAACACATTCATATCGACCTTCATCAGCTGTTCCAACATCACGAATGGTAAGAAATCCCTCTGGACTAACATGAAATTTTCCACTCTCAGTTACCTGTACTCCATCCTGCAGCAAAGCACAATGTTTAGTTATTCTAAATGTTCTTTGGTTTCAAACTTGAATTTTTGTCTTATTTTTCTCTTCTATTTTTACATTTTATTTTATACTTCTATTTTGTATGCCAAGATAATAGTCAAATAGGTTTAGATAAACTCATATAAAAAACTCACAAACTCACACACTGTTCTGTTGACAGGAGGACTTGCATGTACTTCTAAATTGTACAGTATATTTATTTACTTTTAAAAGTACTCATTATTATAAATCAAAGTATTTTAATAGTTAAATGTCGTCATCACATAAAATTCAAGACCCCAAAATAAGATAGCACCTCTTGAGAACATATATATTTGATTTTACTCAAAATTAACCAAGTAAAAAACATCTCAAGAGCTTTATATGTATCAATTCTTCACATGTTATGCATTTAGAAGCTCTGTAAGGTACATTAATGGACATTTTCTAATACTCATTAATTTAAGAGAAGAAGATATTCCAGAAAATTGAAGATCAATATTAGCAACACAATAAATCACTGGTAAATCTGCTAATAACTCTAACTAATAGTTTGATATAAAAATTATAGCACCAATGCAAATCAAAGCAACAGAGGGGTTACCAAAGAGTTGGAACCGAAACACGTCCTGGTTGAAGTGTCAACCTAACTGTGACAAAGACTCAGCAATACAGTATTTTTTTATTGCTTTATATCTATAATATAATTGAAAGTGTGAATATTCACAGGATATTCCCACAGAACTGTCACTAAAATAATAGGCTTTTTAAGGCCCACATTATGAATTTTAGCTGGTCTGTATAATGATTTGCATAACCATATATATTTTTATAAAATACAGGTTTGGGAACTATACACATGCTCTGTATTAAAGATTTGCTGATCAAACTTTCAAAGGTAATGCTTTCAGACACCAGAGCAAGCAATAATTCGACAATGTGCACTTTAAATAGCGAGTTATGAAGAGACTGAAAGCCACTGCCTTTTTGCAGTGCCCTTCTGCAACCAAGCAAATATCTAGTACCTTGTTCCATGTAATGACTGGCTCCGGCTCTCCTTGAGCGCTACACGGGATCTGCACGTTTGTGCCAACCTCCACTGTCATGTCACTGGGAACACTAGCAAATACAGGGGTCACTAAAAAAAACATTGACAAGGAATGAATACAACTTGCCCAAAAGGTGAACTGAAAAGAGGTCAGCACTGTTTTTATTTCTTCAGTTACCCAAAATTTCATAATCTCTAACCCTATTCTGTCGGCAAGTTTGTAGTTCCTTCTAAGTTTGTCTTAGAAATAAAATTCCTTATTCCTGGTATCTGCTTCAGGCTGATTTTTAAGTACTCTTAACTTCTAACAAAACATGCTAGCAGTCAAAAGCACTAAAGTTCCATAAACTTTAAACTCTGAAAAAATTTTCTGTGAACAGCTAAATCTGAACAAATTCACCAGAATGAACATCCCATCAACTTCTGTCAATTTTTTTTTAAGTTTTAATTTTTTAAACAGTAACAACAGAGACTACTTAGATGATGAAAGCCAAACTTTCCACAACTTATTCAACTGGGATTCCCCCAGCCCAATCTACTGAGATGCTAAGCCTTCGCAGGGCTCCTAACCTTCTGCCACCAATGAGCCCTAAACATCAAAAAATTGCCTTCAGTTTCAATGATGCAGGGTACACAGTTACCTAAATCCAGTGTGAAGAAAATCAATGCATTTTTTTCATCCTCATTTTCAGATTGCTATCCCGCACTTGATAGCATCATGACAAGCACATACAAGATTAAGAATCATACTTCTGCTGTAACATATCAATATTTTGGGGGGAGTGGAAGGGGGCTGCACTGTTACAGAGAAGTATTTGGCCACATAGCATACATTTATACCACCAAGCAAATTTGGCCCTGATGTTAAGTTGTTTGTATGCAAATGGCTATCAAGAAACAATTTCAAATAAGGCATCCAGAGGCAGGCGTCCAGCACTGGAGGTAAGAGAGTCTGGCTCTGTGGATATCAGCTGTGTCATACCAGCAAACAGACCTGGACCATTAATCTGTATTCATTAATACAGATTGAGCCACAGCGACCACTGACTAGACATTCCTCAGATGAACAGTCCGTTTGTCAGAAGCCCAGAAGAAAAAGGCTTCTCTTCTTGCACGATTGAAAATAGCATTGCAACAAATGTATGGAGAGCTCCAATTTCGGGCTGTATATGCAGCCTTCAAGCTTGTATTTACTATCTATTGGTGACCAGATTTTGCAACCCAAGTTACACAGAAATCATTTTACTAAACTTTACACAAGTTCAGCATAACACAGCTGGCTATAAAACTTGAAATTGAATTTCGTTTCATGGAAATTTAGTCAACAATTTTATATAGGTGAAAAAACCCTCAGTTTTGACAAATCAATCTCCCGGTACTACTCTTAACTAAAAAAAAAAATCAATGGATTTTTCTTCTGACAAACATCTAAGCTCAGGAAGACATTTGAGCCCCTTTTACTAAAATGTTGTTTAAAATTAGGTCACTAACAAGAAGTGCTTTGAATTAAACATTTAATCTCCTTGAAATTGGTTAAACACAAAAGTACTTACCTAAATTATATATATTAATATGATTCTAATTAATCCTAGAAGTAGCTTACTTAGAACTTGCATAAGAAAAGCGTAAGAAAAATGGTCTGGGTTTTGTTTTTTTTTTTTTTTCTTCTGTGTCAGCTTATTTGAAGTATAAAGAATGACTTATCATTGTGAGTGTCGTTTTGCTGTTGTAAAATTGTGTTCTGTTTCTGGACTTCCAAACATTATGTTAATATCACTATTTAGTTACTGTTATTTTTTTTACAAAAGAATAATTCAGATAAACCTTCTTCACAGAAGACAGACTGCTCTAAAGGAGTGATACTCAGTGCAAATACTAGGTATCAATGGATGTTATTTAGTAACAAACACCTGGCATCTAGAAATAGATATAATGAGAATAATGATCAGAAATGTGAAATGGTAGCAAGACCCTCAAAGTCCAGTTTTTTAAACAAAAAAACCATACAGCCTCATTCTAACAAGCTTTTATCAAAAAGGCCATATTAAGTTGTAAGCTTATGTAACTGTCAACTGACTTTCCACAAAATCTACCAGGGTACACTGTCCCACATGCTCAATTTATAAAAACGAACAATAAAACACTTTACAATTCAAAATCAGCAACTTAGAATCATTGTAAAATGCAGAAAAAGTCCAGAACAAAACCCTAGCACTATTCAAGCTCTGTTTCAAAAACTTTTTTAATAATAAACAAAGATAAACTACTTCATATTAACCTTTTGTGCCATCAAAAATCATTCAATCTTACATTTTAGGGGAAAAAAGAAATAAAATCAAACACAGTACCGTGTATTTTAATGTAAGCTTAAATCTTTTCTGCTTTTTTCAGCAGCTGCACATGGAGAACATACCTCTAGGCTGTACAGTCAGGTACACGACAATTCTTTGGGATCCGATAATATTGACAGCTTGGCATTCATACTGTCCCTGGTCATGCAGAGCAACCCTGGAAATCCTTAGGGTTCCAGAGGATAGAACTAAGTGTCTTCTGTCAACAGACAACTGGCCTCCTGAAACACAGAGCAATAGCATTTGCTATTTATAGCAGTGCAGAACATAGTCCCTTTGTGTCAGAAAAACTGAAATCCAGAAGATATTACGTTTGATACAAATTGGAAAAAATTAAAGTCTCTTAAAAAAAAGAAGTTTGAAACCTTTACTTCTCAGAAGATAAACATGCAAAGCAAACAAAACATATGTATGCACACAATCATAATCCTGATCTCCTCTCTGTTTGTGGTAGAAATAAAAATTTTCATGTCAAGAGCGTGATAAAGCATCTAAATCCGAAGGCATCATAAGAAGAGCAGCAACAGCTATTGCTGTTCACTTCATACAATTGCCATGTGTGTAAGACAGAATTCATCTCGTCTGTCTAGGCCATCTACAGAATCCATAGAAAAATGCACACAGTCTTGAAAAAACAGATTATAATAAAAATTACATAAAAAGTACGCCACTGTCTGTACCCTATTCTTCCTTTCTGGACTTTTCATTTGAAGTGATCTTGGTAGAGGGAGAAACAGGAACATTATCAGCACCAAAATGATCAAGACTTTGTTAAAACTCTGATTTATCTACCATAATTTACAATTCCTAAGAGTTGTTTTGCCTGCTAGAGTTATTTCATTTGATTCAACCAGAATATTTGCTTAATAATACATCCACTACGGTATTTCTTCCCACTGAATTTGGCGTAGTGCCTTTATAGCCACAACCTGACAAAACAGTCAGCAGAGTACACGCCAGTGTTCCTGGCAATCCACATTAAGTGGCAGAAATGCAATTATACTGATGCCAGTTACAGGTTGGACTGTTCTGGTTTCTAAAGAGAGCACATCCCACTTAATTTCAGATCTCCAGTTAATGAGAGTCATCTCCGTTTCTTCTGCAGCAAGCTGGCAAGTGGTAGGTATCGCCACATTTAGTTTGTCTTATATTTCTTAAACATTCATTATTAGGAATTTATTATAGAGTCGTACATTTTAGTGACTTTTTTTACTGAATAATGAAAAATGCTTGGGCAGATAGTTTCTGTGGGACACCTTGCCTTTTCTAGCTAAAGCAAAAAGAGACGAGCTCCGTTTCCTTCAGAGACTGAAGCAATTGAACAAATATATGCAATTCCTTTCAATGCATGAGTAATTCTAATGTGACAGCTAAACTATTCTAATAGTTTAAAAGCAAATTGGAACCTTCTTACCTCCTTTAGTCCAGGCAATAACAGGCTGGGGATAGCCTTGTGCTTCACAAGGGAAATCAACAGTTTGGCCTTCAATCACTGTTTTGTCTTGAGGAGTGACAGTAAACTGAGGTAGAGCTACAGAAGAGAAAATAAACGGGTTAAAAAAAAAAACCAACTGAAAAATGCACCACTGTCTGAAATCATGTACCGTTTCCTGTGTGACTTGAATAGCTCATAGTGGTGGGAAAAGAGATGCTAATGGGACTCGTGTGAGTGCTATAGGGCAGCCACTCGGGCAACAGGAACATCTCCCTCAAAACCTGGCCCTGGTGTCAGTGAAGGCCTCTGGGATCTACTGCCATAGATCCAAAATAAAAAGTACAGTAAGACTTGTAGAATCAGACACAGTGTTCCCTGGATTAAAACTACTGTCTTTGTTTTCTCTCAAGAAATCCTCAGCTAAATTGTAAAGAAAATGCCACGTAGCCAAACCCATCCTGAGCTGCCTGTTTTCTTCTTTACAAAAAAAGGAAAGCAGCGAGTAGAGTTTGGGACAATTTCTGCAGTAACATCATGGCATTATCAGTGTGAGAAGTAATTTGTTCAGCTCTCAAAACACAATCATCTGTTGGTGAATAATAAATAAACAAACCACATGGACAAGTTGTTTTGTACAGTTTTAAAAATGAAATTCATTAACAAAGCGTTTGCAACCTAGACTGTTTGCCAACTAAAGATCTTAACATGAGAACAGAAACAAGCTTAAATTTAAAGGTAAATCAAAATGTTTTGCAAATAAAAGTTCCAGCATAAAAACTTTTGCAAAAAATATTCTCCATATATAAATATATATATATAGGAGGCTTTTGATATATTGTTCTTGAAATACTTTATATTCATACTATTGACATACAATACCAAAATTATCGTGATCACAGTAAGTTAGAGTAAGTACTTTGACTTTTTTTTTGCAGAAGAACTATGCTAATGCTTCAGCTGGCAGAGTGATAGTTTCCATGAAACTCAACAGAAAACGTTCCCACATTCACTGAAGTGTCCACAAAAGAAAGGCAGCATAGTTGTGTACTCAAAACTCTATTCTTAGTACTCCAGGCACAAATTCTAAACTCTAGGATTGCTGCCTGTTACAGAATAAAATTATCCCCTACAAATTTGACACTATACATTTATTCCTACAGGTAAACAAAACATAGTAAGAAATAAACATATCAAAACAAGAGTGATTAACTTCTGAGAATAAGCAATCAAACCTAACTTTCAGAGAATTAGTATATAGTATCTTACTCTGAGTGATACGTATAGCAACTTTCCTATGGACTACACTAGAATAGTTTAATTACAAGAAAAAACTCTTATGGTTTTAGTTTGGCTCTGACAATTCAGAAAAAAAGACAAAACCTCACAATTTAAAGTAATATACTCTTTCTAGTATGTTTTATAGCATATCACTCCTACTTTAACATAACTCACCTTGGACTATGATGTACGCAGTCGCATGGATATTATCTATGCTGTTAGTTGCAAAGCAGGTATACTCCCCACTGTCCTCCTGCTTCACATTTTGTATGTAAAGTCCTCCTGACGGAGTTATCGTGACACGAGGGTCACTTGGTAAAGGGGTTCTGTCGCCTTTGGTCCAGGTAATTCGTGGCTGAGGGTGCCCGGTTGCGCTGCACTCCAAGGTAACGCTCTCTCCAACGAGCACTTCGGTATTTTGTGGGTGAATCACAAAACTTGGCCGGGCTGTGAGAAAAGAGTGATATACCTAAATATGACTTTTAGCTCACAAAACACTAATTTAGCCAAATACTGCAATAGTTAGGGGAATCTAGGGGCTTTTTTAACAGCTCTGTTCCAACATACTTCTAATCTTGGTGCAAACTACTCCTCGCTTTAAGCCTAATCTATCTGCAGACATTTATAAATATCAATAGATAAAAAATAAAAGCTCATATAATTGCACTGATGTTTTTTCTTAACTCCCATTAAACAGTTTTCAAACATCTTTATAAAGGTCTCTTCAGAGGCATAGGCACTGAGACCCAGAAAACAAACTGGCTAAAAATTGACATAAAAGCACAAAAGGACAAAATTTATTAAGCTAATTTAATAACTTTTCCCAACTGCGTGTGTGCTTTGCGGGGACATTTTAAGTTTACCTGGTGCTGAGTGTCAAAAAAAAAATTTCTCACAGCAAAGCATGGAATTTAAAAACACTACAGTTCTGGGCAGGAATTCAGTGCTTGCAAACATGAAGCACCAGCCAGACAAGAGATTCAGGCTAAAAAGCTCCTGCGCAGGGATGGATGCACAGGCAGGGCGTGCCAAAGCTTTCCCGAGTGGCCTCTTCAGAAGCCTGTGGTTTTCAGGTATCCAGAGAGAACACTATTGCACTGAGCAGCAGTGCAAAGCAACAACCTCTTTTCCTTCTACAAACAGCCTACATGACTATCAGCAGAATTGCATACTACATTAAAGATAATAATTAACTGGCTGGTTTTCATTTTTGTTGTGGGGATATTAGAACTTCGTGATCTAGTTCTTAAGTCACCCAAGCATGAGAAATCTACATGTTAAGAACATACAAAGCATCATATATTTAGCAATCTTATTATCAAAACGATTCTCTATCTGAATGCAAAATTCAGATTTGATGTTCTTTACCTGGTGACTCAAAGTATCTAAGAGTAACTTCCTGAGTTTTCACTTCTCCAGCCACATTTTTTGCCATGCACTGGTAAATGCCTTGGTCTGTTTCTTGAGTATTCTGAATCATTAACGTGCCATCATCTAGCAAGTTTAGACGGGAATCTTCTTTCATACTGAGCTCATTACTGTGAAGAAAAGAATCTGCTGGAGTTAAAACTTCAAATCTCAAGCACAGAAAACTGCCAAACAAAAAAATCCCAAAATATATTACCCAAAATAAATTGAGGGGAAAGAAAAGTTTCACGGTGTCAAGTAAAGTAATAGAATGTTTAGTTTCCTCCTGAAGAGGAGGAAAACCAAAAAATGAACCAATTTTGCTTATGCAAATATTACATCTTCAAAATGAAAAGCCAAAATACTTTGATGAGTAAAAGCTTACAAGGAAAAAAACTGAACAAAATACACATACCTGGTCTCATTTTCTTTTAAGGCTGTTCTAACTGGTAAATCAATTTAAAATGTTTCTGCTAGAAGTATACAGCACTAAGTTCAACACTCAAGATTCTTTCTACTAGGAGAGGGGTTAGTTGCTATATAACCATCTTTGTGCCAACGGCTGTCTGGATTGCTCATGGAGCACTAATGATAATTTGTATGTTTATAATTTGTACTGGCTTGAGACATAAGATCAGATCTTCAGGCTCTATCATGGATACGTTTCTGTGATACCAACTAAGAATAGTTAGGGGCTTTTATTAAAAGAACTGTTTCTCACTCTATCCCTCACTATATGATGAAGAAAGCACAGAGGAGGGATGAGATCTCACCCCCTGTGTACAAAACCCAGCTGGCCTGCTGATCTATTCAACATACAGCTCAACAGGTCAATGGCTTTTGACTGAAATCTTGCCATATTCAACTACCTTGCAAAGAGCTTTGCTCTCATTCATGCAGTCAGGAAACAAGCCAGAGTCAATAATCCCACACCCCAAGCTCAGATTTCTTCTTAAAACTCTTTCATATGTGTATTCTGAATACATGTTTTCTTTGTTTATTATAAAAAGTACATGAGCCAAAGAAAATTTTAATGAAATAATTATACCATCCAAGTTCAAGGCTCAGTTCTTGACATGCTCCATAAATACCATGCCCTTGCTGCACATGGGGTTCTCACTGACATCAACGCAAAGTTACAGAATCAGGACTCTACGTTGTTCCATTTTATCAGCAACTAACAAACTAAAATGATTCATTTGCTAATATAAAATGTGAGGGAATATATTGTCCACATCAGGTTCTCTATTTGTCTAAGAGCTATATTAAGCCAAAGTCTGATTAATCCAGGTGTAAACTCACAATTCACATGTCCATAGCATGCCCACATCAGCCTAAAAGGGGGGCAACGTGCTGCCACGTGGCTGGTTCTGGCACGCTGTGCCCAGCGCTGCTGGAGGGAGCCAGGCACCAGGCAGAGCTCCAGCAGCGGGCTGGCCCTTGGCCTGCTGAAAGATAAATGTTCTTTATAGGTCCTTCCCTTCATCCCCTAAGCAGTGAGGGGAAGCAATGGAGCAGGTTGCCCAGAGAGTTGTGCCCCCACCGTCCTTAGAGGCTTTTAAGGCTCAACTGGATAAAGCAACCTGGTACAATCCTGCTTTGAGCAGAAGACTGCACTCAAGACGCCCTGAAATCCCCTCCAACCTGAGTTTCCCTACAGTCCTGTGATATAAGCACTTGCCTGCTCTCCATGTGCTGGTCTGGGGAAGTTGTGTTTGGAAAGAGACACAACTCTCTTCTCCTGGAAAGCAGCTACAACTTGGATCAAAGCTGCCTCCCAGGAGCTGGGGCTCAAGGAAGACCTTCCCCGAAACCTCTTATCCAGCTGAAGTCCTTTAAAAAAGTAGCTTTTGCTCTGCCTTAAAATGTATTCAAACACTAGCTAACCCACAAATGCACCTGCAAAAAGTCCCCATTGTATTGCCTGGTATTTACATGTAAATGATTTAGTTTCACAGGTGTAAGCAACTTTGCAGGTAAAACTACAGTTGAAAATCTTACAAATAGTATTACAGTCATAAATTAATATCTTCTAAAATGATCAGCTCTTCAGTGTCTAGAGTTACTAATACAACAGATCTGGATTTATTACTTCATATACTTCTTTTAATTGTATGTTTCTGCTGTAGCCATTCCATATATTAGCATGTAATGCATGTGGACATGCATCCAGAAATGTACGCACACTCAAACATACTTACACCAGGTTTCTCTCTTCCTCTTTTAAACTTACTTGTTTCGAAGCCAGATTATTTCTGGTTTAGGATTGCCTTCGGCTCTGCAAGTGAAGTACACTGTATTCCCTGAGGTAACGTCCACATCCTGAGGCTCTGATGTAATTCTTGGCCTCTCTGTATCAACAATAAAACGTATAAGGAACTCTTACTTATTTTAAAACTGCTAAAGAATGGTAAATAAAAAATTTTCCATACACCTTGTAGAAAGCTGTTTTTCACAAACGTTTTAACTTAAAATATTTATATGCCTAATCAGGATTAAATGCACTTTTCCTTATGCAAAAGGGACTGCAGGCTTTCTGACTTCCTCCATTGTTCTTTATGATCTTTTAGCAGACTGGAAATGGATTGTGAAAATTTGTATCAGGTTTTAAAGTAGCTGTTTTATTTATTTGAACAAAGGTTCAATTTGCTTATGGAGGAAAAACTTTAAAGCAACAGGCACAAGTGCCATTTAAAATAACTTCCTTTAGATAAGTATCAGTGCCTAACCTGCCTCCTACAGAATATTTTGTCCAGCCTGCTTCCTGCAGTTTCCATATTCAGGCTCCTAGATGTGCAGATTGCTGGCAGGAAGCCACGTGAATTATTCTTGCAACAAATCCCATTTTTACTAACTTTTTCAAGAACCTTGTAGATACCTACAGTCATCATTCTCACGAACAAAATTATAACCAATAACTAACCATAAGGACAATTTACTTAATTTATATCTTGTCTTCATCATGTGGCTGGGCATAGCTTGATGAGAAATCTGCATTTTGATTTTGGAACAGAAGAGGTGTTGAGCTGAGCCCCAGGGTGCCCATGGGGCCAACTCATTGTACCCCTAGACTGAAGGAATACGGACAAACAAAAGGATTATAATAAAAGTGCAAATCTATTAATCCTTCAATGACAGGGGATTTCAGTGCCTACCCTTGTGAGTATAACTGCATAAAAAAGAAATCCAGTGGCGCAACCCCAATTCCAATAATATCAACAAGAGTTTTAACAGTAAGATCTGTGAAATCAGGAGCAGTTCTGTACAGCTTCTTTCTGCCCTTTCCCTTGTGCAGAATACAGGACACCAAACAGTATTAACATAACACTAAAGACCTTAGCTGGTAATCCTTTTATGACCAAACAAAAATATAAAAAAGGAAAAACAAACTCTTTCCAGATAATCACATTTAATTCCCCAAGGAGAAAATTCAAACATGACTCCATTTGTTTCATTAGAGATAGGCTGAGGGGTAAAAGCAATCAGTTCTGTCAGCAGCAGACAAAAACTGAGAAGGAATACAGGGGGATTTCTGGAAATAACCAATATTGATCAGAGGTGTCCAGTGTTATAAAAGAGAACAGAACAACAAATTCTAACAAAAAAAAAAATAATACAGTTTAGGTACAGTTAACACATTAAAGAAGCCACCAGGAAGTGGTAAACCCACCACAATTAAGTTCTTCTGGTGTTATCGTGGCCACTGATCTTCCTTGGATCCTTCGTGGATATTCACAGGTAGCTGCTGCTTGAGCATTACCCGACTCTGCGTACGTCTTCAACAGCTCTGCCAGCCACAGGATTTCACAGTCACAGTGAAGAGCGTTTGAATCCAAACGCCTGCACAAAAAAAAGAAGCAGCCACAGCCCCTGTTAGCAAGTGTCCACTGTTTTGCTAGGATCAAAGTGGTTCTGCAGTACAGCAGCGCCTTTATCTGCAAATACAGACCACAGGCAATATGGAATACAGGTGATGGTCACTTGCTTATACGCATTCTGGTAGTCTTTATTATAATTCTCCCTACATTTTTTTCTGTTTAGTACCTATTATTGTAGTAACTTCACAGCTAACCTGACATTTTTACCACTTCCCATTTTGTTGATCAGGGAACTGAGACAAAGACCCACGGCTTTATTTAAGCATTAAGCTCTCGTTGAGTTCAGGAGGTCAGTAACATCGTAAAACACCTGCCTATTGCAGATAACGAGAACCCATAAATTCTGTTGCCTTTCTTTCCAGTAGTGAAGGGTCCTGTTCCTACATGGAGCACTGGGCTTTCTGATGGAGGGCCCTATAGGAAAAGAAAACATCAAATACAGAAATCTGTACCATTAAATCTCTAGATCTATATAGAGACTGGAATTAAAATTGCATGGCAAAGTAAACTTCAGTTTGGTGTATCTTCGGGTTTAGTAAACCTTTTGATCATTTTGCTTTTTTATATTTTTTTATCCTCTTGTATAAATGCCCAGATACTATTTCTTCCCTGTTCTCCTATGAAAAGAACGAGCAAAACTATTTTAAAAGTTACCGTACAAACATCTCCCATTATATTGGATGTTACTGGTAGAATTAAAATCTGGAACATGAAATACAATGTGACCTTTAAACTGTCGCAAGTCAGCTAGTCCCAAATCAGTCTAGCCCAGTGTCCTGTTCCACTAATAGCCACTATTAAAACTCCCCTTTACCTAGGAATTACGTGAAGCATCATCCCTTTCTGTTCACTTGAACTCCACAAGAATTTAAGGGAGGTATAAGTGAAGCAGCTACTACTGGAAGGTGCACACATCATCAAAGTTTACTTCATTCTGCCTTTCACTCACAGTTAAAAGTATGGTTTCACAACCGCCCTAAACCAGCAGGACCACCTTTGTGCTACACCCCTCACAATCTCTTTCCTGGTGACTTGCTGCCCAGCACACCCTCCGCAGTCCTCCTGGAAGGGGGGGTATGAACGCATGACTGCCTTTCTCAAAACAGCAGTCTTGGATCATTTAAAGAATGCTTATCCTAGATCAGTGGAGATCCAAAGTGAGGGACAGAAACCCCTCTGAAAGTCACCTTACTATGGTACACCTATTGAGTTCAAGTTTTCAAATGCTACCAGGGATCTCTACCATTAGAGGCCTCTAATTTTCCAAGTTTTCCAAGACTTGATTTCCTCTAATCTCCCAAACATTCCAAGAAGAACTGGCTTCTAGAGTTGCTTTTAAAACTAATACTACATTCTTAAACCATTGAGCACCTTTTGGTTACCACGTTTGTATCAGCAGATAAGGGCAAGTAAAACAATTAAAAGAAAATACCAAAATAATCAAATATTGAAAGACATTATAGAACGATCATCCAGTAAGACATAGACAAAAAATAAAATAAGGAAAAAAAAAGAAAAAAAAACAAACGGACAAAGAAATGTCCATGTATATTATTTACACTACAAAACAAGACTATATGATTACAAATAATTCCAAGACAGGAAACAAACAAAAGGATTTAGTCAGTCACTAAAGACAGTAGGATATTAAGCAATGGTCTCAATCTATGAATGTAAACAACTGGAGCACAGCTTAGGAAAAATTATTTAATATTTAAAACAATTACACAATGAAAGGCACCTGCAAGGAAGACAAATATTGCAAGATGAGATGCAGTATAATTAGATTATTTAAATTTTCTTTAGTTCAATAATAATTCAGTTTACTTACAGTCTCTTCATAGATTCTAAGTGACTAAATGTTCCAGGAATCAAATGAGCTATTCTGTTGTTATGCAAAAATCTGTTAAAAAGCACAGAAATATGAATGTAATAATTCTGACTTTGAGATTCACTCATTTCATTTACATTCTTTTGAAAGTCCTTTAAGAGAAAGTAATTTACAAAACAAAAAGTAATTGAACAATTTTCAGCAATTTATTGGATGCTAGTTTTTAAGCAGCCTCCAAGGTGTATTTGGTGTGTCCATATGGAGAAAAAGCAGCCATAAAAAGACAAAGTAACCAAAAGGAAAGCATTCATAAGTTCATAAGCATTCAAATAAATGGAGTCATAATATAAATCTTCTACTTCTTAATTCATAACATTTATTTTAGGCCAAACATTGATCACAGCTCTTTGGGAAATTGTTTTGCAATAGAAAAACATACCACGGGCAGTGCTCACTTCTGCATGCCTCTAAGGTCAGCCTGACCAAAGTGTTCTTGGCAAAGACTATGTAGAAGTTACAATAAAAAATCTAGATTAAAAATAATCCACGGGACTGATAAAAATATTATTTTCCAGTTTCAAACATCTGATTTAATTCAAACAAAGAAGCAAGCTGACTTCTGAATCTTACCCCAAGAAAAACAAACTTACAGCCTTTCAAGTTTTGGAAGATGGGTAAAGGATTCAGGTTCCAACGTTTCTATTTGATTAAAGTGCAGGTACCTGAAAATATGTTAAACAAAAAGAAAAATACTGAAACAGTGTTCTTAATGAAGCTGAAAGAAATAAAGTGTTTGTTATTGTTTACACACTGACACATCTAAATGGTGACAGCCATGTAGTGGTTTAACTTCTGTTATCATCTGAAACCTGTACTTGAATCTGAGAAATATAAGGCGTGGCAAACAAGAAGGGTTTACAGACCAGTATATAGTGTGTGTGTCTGTACATGTATGTGCAAAAAAAGTGTTTGAAAACCATTACTTTAGAGATTTTGGATATACTACTATGAACACTCTTTTGCCAAGTCTAATTTTCAGTAGTATGCATATTCGAATACATATATACAGAAAAAAGAAAGTACTGATTTTTTTTTTTTTTACAGGAAAATGTTGCAGGTTTTTTAGGAAGCGCTTATGGTTTCCAACAGAATAACATTTTTAGTGGGCAACTGTTTTCATTGCTACCACATTGAATGAAAATTTCAAAAGATCTTAAGAAGTATTCCACTCTAGTCCATGAATGCTGGCATTTAAAGCTATGAATGCTCTCAAAGGCCAAACAAATTCATAATATAAAAACAAGTTTGGTTGAATTGCTTTTAGATTAAGGGCTTCCCAGCAACTGGTGTACAATTAACCACCACAGCTGTGCTTTGTTGATGCTTATGTAAGTTATTAATATTACGCAGCAACAAATATTACACAGCTGTTAATCCCATAAAACTGAAAAAGTCTGATGTAACAAGATTATTAATCTGTAAGTGCTGTGAAAATGGACTGTGAAAAAGAATCATTCCAGCCTTGGCTATGTCATGGAGGTACTCCATAACTTTAGAGATGAGAAAACAACAAATAATTGATAAGACTTGCACAAAGAACTGTGAAAATGATTTATAGACTTCAGATCCTGAGTATATCCAAATGTATCCAAACCTCTGAAGTTTCCCATTTGACCTCTGACAGACTCAGGAACATCTGGAGAATGTGTACATCTAGAAATCACTGTGGGCTGAAGAACGAAAATACCCATAATTTAAAAAAAAATAAAATAAAATAAAATCTGAGAGCCCAAAATCTCCAGGAAAAAAATCAGCTCTTCAGCATGAAAAGTAGAAGGATGCGGGTAGTCTCTTGTGCTCTGCTCCCTGACCTGAGCTGAACGGTGGCCGTGGAGAGAGGAGAGGGGAAAGAAGCGGCGATGAGGGCGGCCGGGCCCGTGCCTGGCAGTGTCCCAGACCCCCTGCCAGCAGCAGCACGGCCCAGCACGAGCCAGCGAGCGATGCCAGGGAGCAGTGAACCGGGACCACAGAAAAAGCCAAAAAATCAGCGTGGATGTGACCAGGCACATCGCAGCGTCAATCTGCCTACTGCCAGTGCAACGCCTGGCCACATACCATAGCGGGCACAGAGTATGATCCTGTGTGCACGAGGAAACAAGAAGTGTGTAATCATGCTATGCCTGCCAGTCTTTTGAAAACAGGGGCCAATTTCATCTAAATTAAAAAGACAGGTATCTCAAAGGCAGGTACTTCCTGCAAGGTTCGTTACAAAGAGCAGCGGAGAGAAGAGAGGCCTCGGTCAGGTCCAGGCCTGAGGAAGGACCGGCAGGATGGGCCCAGTATCCGCCCCGCGGGCAGGGCCCACGGGCAGGCACAGCTCGCCAGGAGCCAGGGCTCTGCTCGCCCACCTCCCCACCATCACCAGCAGCAGCATTACAGGGGGGCAAGGCAAGGTGGGGACCACTGCAGCGGAAGAGGAAGAAGGAAAAAAATCAGGCACAAACATAGGGTTTGTTACTTCTTCTGAAGCAGCTTGGGTTTTGGCAAAAATTACATACACAATTTCTTGTGCAGCCAACAAGGATTTTTTTTTTTCTTTCTTTTTTTTTTTCTTTCTTTTTTTTTTAAACTTTGTTAATTCTACTTGCATTTTTATGATTCATCAGCACCTTGCAAACGTATCTCTTATTCTTCCTTGGCAATGACAAGGCAAGATTTGTAGGTACAAGTAATACCTCTCACTAGAACAACAAGTAACATTGGTAAAAGCAGGCACATTGAGGCACACAATCCCTTCTTCACGTCCATGGATCACAGGTGAGATTAGCAAAGAGAGAAAAAAAAAAAAAGGACACCTCTCAGATGCTTTAAGTGATGTATACATCATTAAATTCAAAGCAACAGCTCATAACTGCTGTTTGGCATTCAAGACTACTATAATTATAGATGTAAACAATACTTCATGTGCCTGAAAACTCATCTTGCTTTTCCAACGAAATTAATCAGTCTAATGAAAACAGTACTTCCATTATAAAACTTGCCTTGCTTACAACCTCAAATCATCAGATACAACTACAATAATTCAGGCACTGAAGCGCATTAACACTACCTCATCAGAAATCATCGTGCCTAAAGCAGCTCACAAAATCAAATAATGAAGTCCAACTGGAAAATACTCTTAACTGCTTCATGTGACAAGTTAGTTGGGTTTTGCAGGTCTTTAAATTATGACCTCAAAAACAGCCTGAGCAACTTGTCAGGCAATTTGTAAACAGAACAAGGTGTTAAATATGTGGGCAAAGTAATTAACAACAAGTGTAATTCTAAAAAAATAAACACAGAAACGAAACTGCATTGTAAGTCTACAATAGAGAGAGTAAAAAATCCTTGGCTTTACGACCTACACTTTAATAATATTTTATCACTTAGGTTTATCACTTACATTCTTTTCTTCTATGTACCACATTAATGTTTTTCAAAGGATTTTTAGTATTTTAATTAATATGAGAATTTATTGGACTGGAAATTCACTTTCATGTCTTTATAGACATCTTTTATGTTCAGAGCATAAAACCCTTTTACAAATAGTAGTATGATGTAATGAATTTGATATTAAAAGGGCTTTCATAATGGAAATTTAAAGAAAAAGCATGCAAGAGTGATTTTTAAATAGCCTTCCGTCTTCCTTTTTTAATTCTGAATTCACTACGAAGGATGAAACAGAAGGAAAGGAAATACTTAAAGGAAAAAAACCCAAACCAAACACACCAAGAGGAAGATAAAGTTTTGATCAAATAAGCATTGTACAGATTTTCTCTGTGTTGCTATTAATCTTGGAGGATGAACATTGACAGTAAAATTCAGACACAGTGGCATTTTTCACAGCACTAAATTTAGGATTACATCTTCTGTAGCATAATATTTTTGTACAGGATTACTTTTATCATATATGCCAATTGTTCATTTCTAATAATAGCTCCATATCTTTAGGGAAGTATTTACAACCCATTAGTTGAGTATAATCTATGTTCTAAATATTTAAATAGCATGTTTGCCATTTGATTATTTGAAAGAGAATGAACAAACATATTTATCCCACATTTATCAAAGACCTTTCCATGCCCAAGGGTACAACAAGAAGTAAAACACTTAAACCACAAGGAAGGAGATTTAAATAAGATGTTACAGTAATAATACAAAATATTGGAATAAGATGCTTAAGGAGGTTATGGAATCCTCTCTTTAAAGATTTTTAAAAGAAGGCTAGATAGATATCTGTTTCCAGTCATTTAAGTTTGTCGTCCCTACCTGATCTTATTTTAGAATAGTAAGGATTTGTAATTTTCAAGGCCCCTTTCATATCTTTTGGGTTTGTTTGTTTATTAATTAATTCTCTTTCATTATTCCTTGCCACAGGTATTTCTAGCAGCAATGAGACTTTAATCAGGCTCCAGTGTGTTAAATGTTCATAACTGCTCACATACAGTTACGCAACAACCAGGAACTCTTTGTAATATAAAACTTAAAAAAAATCATAGTAACATTTCAAAGCTACTGAAAATAGAATCGAGGGAAACAAAATGAATATAACAAGCTGCTTCACTATATGTAAGATAGCATTTTCATCTATTGATTTCCCCCAAAGTATCCACATGTGTACACAAACTACAGCATAACTCTAATAACAACTTATAAAGAGCAAAATTAGTATGTTAATATGAAAGTTAAAAGAAAATGCATAATTAGTATTCCACTAAGATTAGGTAAACAGATTTAAATAATTCATTTAGTATTTGGGGATCCCACTAGTTAAGGACTGCAGAGAACACTTTTTATCCCTGATGCATTCAGATCTTAAGCTGAGATCTCAAAACATATAGTAGGTATTTGAAAGAAAAGCAATATACACACATCTGGAAATAGACTGCATTTAGAGCTCAATCTTGGGATCCAAATGCAGCCAACTCATGACTTCCCAAGCCAGGTATTTGTGACATTTCAGGTGGGATTCAGTTGTCTGAGCACGGGCATATAGAGGCATATAGGTGTTGTCTAAGCACAAGCATATAGAGGCAGCTTTCATTGCCTTTCAGGTGCTCTGACGCCTTCCGGCTCCTGCTCTGAAAAAGTGCAATTTTTCTGCAGCTTTGTGTCACATTTGCCAGACCCAAACATATGTCTTGCAGATTTATCGTGGTCTAAACTGGTACTAAGCGGCTCCGTTTCATCAGCTGACCTTCTCCCTTCATGTCCTGCCATGAATGAAGAGTTAGGTGACAAAATATGTATGGCTCATTCTGTTCAAACATCTAAAACTGCCAAGTTTTTTTCAGAATTTACTCTAGCACAGGCAAGTTTCAAGATCTGATTCAAAGATCTTATTCCCTTGGCAGAAATTTCCGAAGAAAAAGATATTTCTACTACATCAGCAGCTAAGAATTCTGCCGTGGATGTTTAAGCAGGATCCTGCCAGCAGGAGCAAATACTGGGGTTTTTCCTCCTTTATACATGCAGCAGGCCTCATAAATGAAACTATATTTAGTTTCTCTCTTAAAAAAAAACCAACCCGGCAACAACAAACAAAAAACCAAAAACCAACGAACCCCAAAACAGAATAGTGTTTGCTTTGCTGTTCGGTTTTGGGTTTGTTTTTTTTTTTTAAATATTGGTTTCATTCTGCTTCATTGGAGTACAAGAAATTACTGTGAAGCAAATCTTCCCCAAGATGTGGACCACAGCATCCGCTTCTGAGAGCTCTACTGAGCACTGAGAAGAGCATTTGGCCGAGTCAACACATCCAGTAGCAAAATGCCTTTGATAATTTGAGGCCGTGGAAGCCTCAAAAGCAGAAACATTGCACCCAGCAGTCAACACAAAGTGAAGTTAGAGGACTTGATTCCAAAGTGATTTATGTTTCTCAATCATAACAGAGATCAACAAGAAATAGAGGGAAAAAAAAATTAAAAAAAAAGGACAAGTGTTGCCACTTACAGCATACCAGGCTTGTGGCATGGGGCAGAATATTATTTTGGAAACATTAATAATTCAATAAATGGGCCTCAATATTTAAAATTCTACACATAAAATAAGAATTGCTATTAGCATGCAAGTAAGCCCTACCAGTTGCTGTCAATATACTTCAGTAATCATTTCTGGAGTAGGAGGAAGAGAAGGGCATTAAGGAAACAAATGACATATTTATATATGTTTTATAATTATCACTTCTGCTTTATATAGAAGCTCTTCCTTCAAAAGCCACCTATTTCCCTCTAAAATGAGCTTGTATGATTCTGTACCCATCCGAAGCGCCATTTTCTGTCAGATACACACTGTGTCCACTTGAGGTTTATAGTACAAGGAAACTGGTACATTTCTTAGAAAATTTTTAATACACTGATAACTATCAGGAGTTTCAAAATTTATGTTGGTCCTAGAAGAAAGATAATCAGCCCCCCAAATTTATATGCTACGAAACTCATTGGTCTGGTACTGTTATTTGGCAGTTTTCTCTTTCTCTTTCTCTCTTTCTGTTTTCCTAAACACTACGACAATGAATGTATAGCAATGCTTTCCGATCATTAAACAAAATATAGTTAAACTTAATGGAATCAATACAATCAGTTTTTGTCAAGCTAAGGACTGCATTTTTCATTCTTTTCCAATAGAAATTGTTCTTCAGTCATTTATACAGGAAAAAGAGAATGCTTTTAATCAATCTTTCTAGAAGACATTACTGGAACACTTACATTACAAACTATGAACTTTCTTTTTAAACATCTGTATATGGCAATGATTTACACATATCAATAATAGTAAGGTTTTAATTTTAAAATCTCTTTTTGTTTTAAAATGTAACAAAACTGGGTTAAACTTCAAGACACTAATTCAGCTTTAGTTATGCCACATAAAACAAAGTAACTGCTGCAATCAAAGGAATTGCAATGTTATAAAACCTACAGAAATGAAATCAGAATCTCTCTCTTAGTAAAACACATTAGTTTTCAACATTTTCCACAATAATGCTTCTTCACTGTCAAAGCTATGTAACAATGTACAGGGACACGGGGAATGCAAATCACAAATAAAAGACGAACACAGAAATGAGGAATTTGACACAGAGATCAATTGTGTTTTTTTCACATGCAAATGATTATGGGGCTCTCTGCCTAACAACCCAGGGAGTGCAGACATGCAGAGCATGCAGGCAGGATCAAGGCGTGCACTTTTCCTCTGCAGGGGAACCATGGAGATGACAGCACAGAAGAGAAAAGGCACTTACAGTTGTTCTAGAGAGGCAAGTCCTTTAAATGCTTGCCTGTCAATTGACTGGATTTCATTCTTGTACAAATAGCTGAAACAAGAAACAATCAGTAATATTAGTACACAAACAAGAGCTACATGAAGGTGGAAAAGAAGAATTAAGTTGACACGTGAAGACAGTTTTTCAACTACATATTAGGAAAAAAAAATACAAAACAAAACCTAAACACATAAAGATACTTTGTCCTTGAGTTTTCATCCCAAACGTTTGCCAGAAAAAACAGAAGTCTGGGACCTTATAGGCCCTGAGGCTGTCACCCATATGCTCTTGGGCTTCCCAGTCCTCACTGTTATTACTTACTGTTTCTTTGCCCCTCAGTTTCTTGATGGGCTTGCCAAAAGTCAAAATAAATTCAACTCGATGGGACAGAATTGCATCAGAACTGTCTTTACCAGAACACACACTGGAGATGCCATTGGCTCTTGGCTTCTTTAAAATATCTCATCTGAATACTGGTACAAATATTCAAATTATGATGGACTAAGTCTTTTTGCTGGACTTGGAGAAAAAACAGTGAGAATTTCTGTAACTCTGCCCGTGTCACCTTTTGAATATTTACAAAAAAATACAAGTTAGGATATTGGTATCACATCCATAAAACAGCATTGTGGATTGGTTTTATTACTGTGTAAGATGGACAATAGGTCCCCATTGATACTCAATAATGTAAACAGAATAAACATATGCAGAGTACCAGTATGTTGACGTGTCATCTATACTTTTTCTATAAAATCAAAATAAATCAGGATGGATCAGTGTATGTCCTCATGTTCATCATGCTTTTAACAGCAAGGATGGTTTAGTGAGAGGGTGTTGGAAAAAAATCACATGGTTTAGCTGATGACTGCAGTTTCTGCCTGTGGGCAGCAAATGAAAATACTTCTGGGGTTCAATGTCGGTCACTTTCTTTTTGTGTTAGGTTAGAAACAGGTTCACAGTTAAGAACTTTCTCATAATTATTTGACAAATGATTTGAAACTCAGTTAATCAGGCATGGATTTCTATGAAAAAGTGATGAAGAGACTTTGAATCGCAAATGGCTTTATTAGCAGGCATTTTATTAGTAGTGGTTTTGGCCTTTCTATTATTACAGTTTTCAATAACTTACTGGAAATATTGCAAACTTCTTTTGATGCAACAGATAAAATACTGGCTCTGCTGGAGTTGTTGGGAGTTTTTACACTGCCTTGACAACAGGCAACATTTCACAATAGGCCCTAACAAGGAAAACAGTTGTGGGTAACAACTTTGGGGGAGTTGTATGAAGTAGTATCCTTCCCCTAAGTCTAAACTTGGTTTACCAACGGACTGCTTGCTGAGATTACAACACATATACAGAGACTCAGGTGTGCTTAAATAACATAGATATGCATCTGAACAAAAAGCAAAGTTCCTCCAATAACAGAATAACAAGGAAGCAAACATTTCTGAGGTTTTTTAAATGGTCAAAATCATGAACTAATTAAACTGGAAAAAAAAAATACTGCCATGTGAAATTACTGTAAAAACTGTTAAAGATAATATGAAAAGAGAGAGAATAGACATATTATACATTTTGGATGTGGAATTAGTTTTTATTCTCTTTGAAAAAAATATTATTTCTTGATTATTCAAATACTTGTTTTGAATCAGATTTACTAATTTGAGGATCACAGTCATTACAATTTTGTCTCTTCTTAATTTTCTTTTTTGTATGATATTAAAATCCTATCTTATTTTCCAGTGAGAATTTTAAATGCATCATTTCTTCTCACTCCTTAGAAAATTTTAAGGACTGAACAGCTAAAGTATTATTTACCCTTCTTAGTACACTCCACTTGGCAGTATGGAAATTTTTCTTGTTCCTCTGGGTACTAAACTTCTGATCAGACCAATGAACTTCTGATCAGATGGTTTAAATAACCAACCACAGTTAAGTATCTCTTGTGGGTATCTGAATAATTTTATTCAAGAAATATGAATTAATTCAATTTATTTTTTAAATTTTGCCAGAATTAGTCACGTAACTTTTATTTACTTTCTGCATACAAAGTGAGGCAGAGCGAAAAACAAAGATGTGTTAGAGGAAGACTGGGATAATGGTTTTGTAGTTTTGCAGACTTTTACCACCACGCTGCAGGGAAAGGAGCAGCCCTTTATGTCCCCTTTTGGAGCTCTTACCAAATCACTGTAGGGGGACTTTATTTGTGATTCAGCTTTAAAGTACAACTTTGTCCATACTGATCAGAAAATCCTCAGCTGCAGGACACTCAACTGACCTCAGTCTATCACGTCGCTCCTCCACAGAGAAACCCCTGCAACACCAAGACTACAAAACGTATGTCCTATGACAGGTGTGTTAACCAGACTTTCATTTAATTGTGTAGATGTTTCCCTCAGGATATTAACAGAAAGGAAAAATACATAAATATTTGAAGAGAGAGATGACAGAATACAAAATACAAATAAGTAGCACTAACAAAAAATATTTATGTTTCTCTAAAATGCTACTGTGCCTAACAAGTAAAACTTTGTAAACACTGTACTAATCTTTAACAAAAACATTCTCAAAATTTATCCCAGTTACAGTGGCAGAAAACAGATTTAGAGTATAATTAGAGAAAAAGTAATTTATCATTCAATTTACCTAAAAGCCCTCTTGCAGAACTGAACCATTAGAATTTTATAAGGAATTAATAAACAGTGGATTAAGATAATGAAGGGATATATTCTATTAAGACATGAAATTATTTTCTGGCGATTACTACTAACTGTTTTCAGAAGAGTTAAATAAATAGCATTTTTCCAGAAATGTAAGCAAGGTTGATAGAGGCCAGAGGTACTGGTCATACACTTGGGAAATGAACGAAAAGGTAACCCATAATCAGAAAATTAGAAAAAGTAATTTTAATTTAAAAGTTTGCTAGATCCCCTACAAGGATAATTTTGTTTAGGTTTTTTAATGGGCTGTATTATAAGTCACATGATTTAGGGAAAGTAAGATCCAGATATATTTGCTCTGAATTGGAGGGGGAAAAAAAAAGTAACAGCAATATCACACACTGTAGAGTTAAACCTAACAAGTAAATAAATATACCAAAGAGACATTTATATAGAAACATAAAGGAGATGGTGGAATTCGCAATATGAACTGCAAAGCAATGAGATCCAGAATCACTGGAGATGTTCACAGGACAGAAAAACAAGTAAAAACAAGTAAAAACAAGTAAAAACAAGTAAAAACAAGTAAAAACAAGTAAAAACAAGTAAAAACAAGTAAAAACAAGTAAAAACAAGTAAAAACAAGTAAAAACAAGTAAAAACAAGTAAAAACAAGTAAAAACAAGTAAAAACAAGTAAAAACAAGTAAAAACAAGTAAAAACAAGTAAAAACAAGTAAAAACAAGTAAAAACAAGTAAAAACAAGTAAAAACAAGTAAAAACAAGTAAAAACAAGTAAAAACAAGTAAAAACAAGTAAAAACAAGTAAAAACAAGTAAAAACAAGTAAAAACAAGTAAAAACAAGTAAAAACAAGTAAAAACAAGTAAAAACAAGTAAAAACAAGTAAAAACAAGTAAAAACAAGTAAAAACAAGTAAAAACAAGTAAAAACAAGTAAAAACAAGTAAAAACAAGTAAAAACAAGTAAAAACAAGTAAAAACAAGTAAAAACAAGTAAAAACAAGTAAAAACAAGTAAAAACAAGTAAAAACAAGTAAAAACAAGTAAAAACAAGTAAAAACAAGTAAAAACAAGTAAAAACAAGTAAAAACAAGTAAAAACAAGTAAAAACAAGTAAAAACAAGTAAAAACAAGTAAAAACAAGTAAAAACAAGTAAAAACAAGTAAAAACAAGTAAAAACAAGTAAAAACAAGTAAAAACAAGTAAAAACAAGTAAAAACAAGTAAAAACAAGTAAAAACAAGTAAAAACAAGTAAAAACAAGTAAAAACAAGTAAAAACAAGTAAAAACAAGTAAAAACAAGTAAAAACAAGTAAAAACAAGTAAAAACAAGTAAAAACAAGTAAAAACAAGTAAAAACAAGTAAAAACAAGTAAAAACAAGTAAAAACAAGTAAAAACAAGTAAAAACAAGTAAAAACAAGTAAAAACAAGTAAAAACAAGTAAAAACAAGTAAAAACAAGTAAAAACAAGTAAAAACAAGTAAAAACAAGTAAAAACAAGTAAAAACAAGTAAAAACAAGTAAAAACAAGTAAAAACAAGTAAAAACAAGTAAAAACAAGTAAAAACAAGTAAAAACAAGTAAAAACAAGTAAAAACAAGTAAAAACAAGTAAAAACAAGTAAAAACAAGTAAAAACAAGTAAAAACAAGTAAAAACAAGTAAAAACAAGTAAAAACAAGTAAAAACAAGTAAAAACAAGTAAAAACAAGTAAAAACAAGTAAAAACAAGTAAAAACAAGTAAAAACAAGTAAAAACAAGTAAAAACAAGTAAAAACAAGTAAAAACAAGTAAAAACAAGTAAAAACAAGTAAAAACAAGTAAAAACAAGTAAAAACAAGTAAAAACAAGTAAAAACAAGTAAAAACAAGTAAAAACAAGTAAAAACAAGTAAGTAAAAACAACAAGACCATGACAGCTACAGTGGCAGAAGGCACAGACAGAAACATCACCTAAGCCTATTTCTGGAAGGGTGGGGTCAGCAACTCGCACTTCGGCAAAACAACATTTCTTCTACCACTATTGCTTCATGCACCAAATGCAAAACAAACCTTGAGTGTTCCCTTTCACTATTTCCAAAACTGATACTTTTCATACAGTCTTAATTTCCATTGCTTATTGCAATGCTGTCATGTCTTGATTCCTCACCTCTCCATTTATTGCTAAGTGAACATGTATCAGTGTTACTGCCAAAGTTATTTTCATTCTCCATTTTTATTTCCTTCACACTAGCTGCTTCTTCACTGCTCTGTAAATACCAAGTACCTTCTCTTTATCTGGAAAGGATTTTTAAAATAGCTGATCTATACTTTATATTTTTCCATATCTCCTCCCTAAATTCTTTCTTTTTAACTTAACCTTATTTTTTCCACTGCTGATTCCAAATCTTCTAGTGTCCTACACGTTAGAACAGTAGTATGTGTCTACCTTCAATTCCCAATTATCTTTTCTCTTGGAGAATAAACTGTTTGCTTTCAGGATCAGGAAGGATTAACCTACCAAATTTCCACAAATCTGCCTGCATCTCTATTATGAAGTTGGGAAGCTTTTCTTTCTCATCTTTCTGTACTACCACCTCTAGTCAGTAAATTGAGTAACTCACAGGAAGTCAATTAAATATGTTCAGTGTACCATACACATCATGTACACACATATACCTTGTATCAGGGGCAACAAATTACAAACATGTTACCAATTATTTTGCTCATACAAAGACAACTTTTAAAGTTTATTTTAGACGGGAGTGTTTACAGGATCCCTTGCAGAAGGGGGAACATAAGACCCAAAAAATAACGCAGAATCACTGAAGTGCAGAAAGAAACTATATTATGGATGGGGTCCAAGCTACTAATGCCTTTTTGATCCTTACTGAAGGACCATATTGCCAACACTAAGGTATAGGAAATGAAAGACAGATGGACAGACAGGCAGAACGAAAAGCATCCTCTTGGTTTCACAGCAAAACAATAGTAATTGCATTTTCTTCTTCCCAGTTTTTAGTATTTGAATTCAAAGACAAATTATTACCACAAACAGCACAACAAGATCAAGCAAAAATGTTTATAGAACTGTCAAAATTTCAATTATATAAAGAACAAGACAACAAATATTTCTAAAAACTAAGCTTCAAAAATCATATGTGCATAATTTTCTTTTTATAATGTAAAGATCAACTTTTACAATGATGAATATTTTTAATAGACGCAAAATTGAGAAAATATTACTCTCTCCAAATTTGTTCTTTGGACACACAATTCTGAAAATATATATCTCTCATAAACTCTAAGCTCAATTTCAGAAAGAAATAGTACAAAGATGCATTTGAAAATTCTAGGGCTTCTTTGACACATACTGGAAAAAAGTTTTGTCTGAAAGCACGTAACTTGATCTTCAGCAGAGATACAGGAATGGGCCTTGACATCTACCTCTCAGACACTTTTTTTTTTTTTAAATAAATATACTGTATTATGTTTTATAATTACATATTTTACATATACCTATTATATATTCATATTTACAAATAGCTATACATTTTATATTTATATATACTTATATTTTGCTAAACCAAATCCACTTAGAAATGACTTTTTTTTTTTTAAATTACTCAGTGAATTATAAATTTTCAGAACTGTCTGCAATCCAGTACCTGAATTCTCATAAGAACACAAGTAACATCATGGACTATTGATCTCATTTTATGAAACGCGAACAATCCAAGTTAGGTTTGCAAATATCCATAGGATCAGGCCATACAAAACCTCAAATATTCCAGATTATTTGGCTTTACAATATTAAATTCTGAACAGCATTTATAACTTTTGTACAATCTCTCCCCCCTAATTTCTACTTCAGTTGATCCTATTGGAAAAAAATGGTCTGTTTTTTTTCCCCTTGGTTCCACAGAACGTGGATGTTAGCATGTACTTACTCAGCTGAAATTTTCACAGCTGAACTGTATTTATTTGGTATATTTAAGCCTTCTGTAATGATTATCTGACCAGTATCAGCATTTTTATAGTTTTAAGGCTGTACAGTTTAAACTAAATGTTTATATTGCAGCCATTGAAGCCGGCAAAAAGATCATCTTAAAGTATATTTTAGCAAAACAGGGGATGACTTTAAAGAGCTCTCTGAAGTTGAATGAACTACCACACTGAACTTTATATTCAAATTTTTCAGGGAACAAGAGGAAAAGGAAAACATCTTCTCTTAACGACACGGGCATAGATAAACATTACTACATGTATACAAGAACAAATCATCGTTCAGGTATCTCTTTTCAATCTTTTATTGACTTGGTCAGAGCACATAGTTGAGTTTTATCCCATGCTTACTACAGCTAGGCAAAGGCAAGCATATGAAAACTAAGAACTAACAAGAACCAAGTAGTATTTTTGCAGAGTTGCTGACTGTGGAAAGAAGCTTAGCCATCCTGAATCAGTAGACTTTATGTACTCCACTACCAGATCCACCATGCAAACACATTTTCTGACAAATACAGTCATCATGGACTTTAATACTTCATTGGGAATAGTTTATTCAATATTCTTTTTCCTCCTATTGTATATAGGCTAAACAATTTCATTACTGAAAGACAATACACATAAAACACATTCCTGTCACCAGGAAATGTAATCAAACACAGCTTGGAAAAACAGGTAGTGTGTCTGCGCAAACTTATGTGATTTTATTTTCCTCCCTTTTCTCACCTCCTTAAAGCTATTCAAGCTGCATTCTTGAAAACCAGATGGAAAATTAAACTTCTGAATTGTTTCCAAAACAATGAAATCTCGAAGAGATCTTTTGTTTTCCTCTGTTCAGCATTCAAGCATGATCAATACTCCAAGACGGAGTGAAACTTCTCTACGTGACACTACATAAAGTGGACTTCAGAGACTAGACCTGAAAATCCATGACAACTTACTATTCATCATTAGTCTTTTACACAGATAAAACCAACATTTTTGATGCCTATTCAGATAATTAATACACTTGATATGTTTGTTCTAACGGGAGCAGTTAAGTCTTAAAATACACAGGGTGCCTGAAGATGTAGAACTTACTAATAGCAACTAGTAAGTCCCTTCAAATCTACTACCTACCGATATCAGTCTTATATTAGCAAGTCTCAAAGCACCTAGTTCTAGAAACAAAGATTCACAACTGTCCCCACTTGATGAATTAATTTCACAGATTTTCAAAGCAGTTTATCTCCTGATATAGCGAGTCAGATTAAAACAACCTCAGATTAAAATGCTTTCTTATGGAAGAAGTTCAGTTACACATTGATGCAAAAAGTGACATTTATTTAACTTACAGATATTTCAGATTTTCAAGGTCTTCAAATGCACCACTAGGTATTCTTTTGATTTGATTGTTGTTTAGGAGCCTATACAAAGAAATAAACAGACATTTATTTTAACATAAAGGAAGAGTAGGGAGAGAAAAAATGTGTTATAGTAGGTGTAATATACGATTAAAAGGAAAACTTCAAAAAATAACAAAAAAAAATGTTTTTTCCCCTAACATTAGCTGTTAGGAAAAAAAAAAAAAGTTACATTCTTACAGCTGCTTAGTCACTACCTTGCAGGAGAAAACTCTGAAGAAATTAGACAGAATTACAAAAACAAACAAACAAACATCTTAAAACTGATACAATGTAGCCTTTTGTATGTATCTGAGATAAAGAGAAAGAAAATCTTGGTCTTAAGCCTACACATCGGTTTGAAATTGATAAAATGGATATTAACAAAGGTTTGTCATTAGCAGGTGCAATAAAGTGACTATTTTTATGCCCATCTCACACTGGAACACAATTGTCTATTCACAGATTTGCACTCATCCCTCCTGCAGTGGTTTTATGAAGAGAAGGGAATCCAAACTTAATGAATCCTCTCTTTATTTTGAACTTCAGAATCTCCGATCACTCATTTGGACAATTAAAAATTGAGGCTGAATATCTGACAGAATTTATGCTTCAAAACCGGGGATCAACAGCAAAGGATCAAAGGTGACTGGCAGTAGGTTTAGATAGTGACAATGTCTTGGTAGTGCTGATTTGGTCAATGTACTTTTGGGGGAAAGTCCTATCATTTCTTCTGCTGTGAATATGCAGTGCCAGATGTCTCAACACATTAGTGGTTACGTGCTTGCAGGATAAACAGATAATAGTGATTCAAAGCTCACTGATATCACTAGTGTAATTCAGTTCACACACTATTTGTGTTCTAGAAAACAGTTAAAATTTACAATCATAAATTACGTACATTTAAAAGTAAAAATAACTGTCCATCTTAATTCCTCCTCATTTCTGCTAATATATTAGAGAACAGAAACACACATGCATTTGTTTCAAAAGTCATGTTTGAAGGAATGAAAAAGGAGATACTAAGTTAAAACTATAATACATATACTATTTGTATTACAGTTTGTAAAAAGTCTTTTAGAAATCACAGACTTTTCTTCACAAACATATATGATAACAAAGACCTCCAAAAAAGGCAGCTCAGTGGGAATAAAACCTGCCAAATTCTGCCAGTCCTGGCAAGCACATTAGAATAGGAAAGTTCAAAACCTTAGTTTTTCAAATATTTTGTAACTTCAACACATTTGCACATCTGACCTTTTGAAGAGCTTTGTTGTAACTCCATGATTTATTATGTGATGTTCCACCAAAGTCATTTAGCAAAATTTGGAAAAAATTACACAGTAAAGGTCTGTATTTTTCATCCCTCCAATTAAAGTATGTTAATATAATATTTGGCTTTAAATAATTTCCTTTTTTATTTTAATAGACAAATACCTTGTTTTGCTTTCAAATAGTTAGGGCCTAAACCCCACTTCCCTCACCTGTGTAAATACTACAGCTGAAATTTGTGAAACTGCTTACCTGTGATAAGTGAGCAAATTTGGCACATTATCAACTTAATCTTATTAACTCAAAAGAGGAAAGGGCCTTAGGGTTGAAAAAGAACTTACAGTGTGTTCAGGTTTTTAAGCCGTCTAAACTCTCCAGGCTGGATTTCTTTAATCCTATTAAATCTTAGGTCTCTGTAGAATAAAGAGAGAAGAATCATGTTATTACAAAAATCTATGTATTTTTTCATACAAAAAACCAAACTAAGCACAAGTATTTTGTGACCACCATGACCAGCCGCCATCCATAAACCACAGCTTTCGACCACAGGAGAAGGCAAAAGAAATCCAAACAGTGTTTGACAAGTTTAAGCAGAAGATTGACCAAATCCAGCCTCGGTGGCCAACACTGAAGGATGTACCTCAGTTGAACCTGCAGCCATGAAGGACGTTCTCTTCCACAGTGAAGCAACTTGCAATGTTGAATTGTGTTTCACTAAATTGAATTGTCTTTGTGTTTTAAAAGCTGCTTGTAAATAATACAGTCAATAAAAAGGCTTGGAAATAAACAGATACAGAAAAATCTGGATCAGAGAAAAGCTCAGGAAAAAAAAGAGACAACTTTCAACACTTTTAAGCTATGCCATTCTTTTGTTTTGGGTAAGGAGGCTTAAGTACCTTATGTTGTCCCGCTTTTAAAACCCGTAAATCCAACTGCCTGAAGCTATTTATTTTCTTACTTAATTTTACTTTCACTTAGTTTTTTTATATTTTTTTTACCATCTTCAGTTTCCTGTTAGATCTGTAGCTTAATGAGAACTTCTCCAAGAAGAAGGGAACCGACTTCTCAAGGAAGTGAAGTGCCTGCAGGGCCAGGGAGCGAGGCGGCAGCAGGGTGGGGATGTGGGGAACCACCATACCTGTGTCATTCTCACTCCTCTCTCCTGCCCAAAGCGGCTCCCATCTCTGCCCACCACCTGTCCTCCTCTGGCCCCCGGTCCCATGGCCTTGCTGCTTGCTTGCACTGGCTGTCATACTTCCAGCAGCTCCAAAACCCATTTAACCAACTCATCAGGACCAGCAATAAAGCCTTGCAAAAAAAAAAAAAAATCCCAGGAAATCATTTTCTGCCTGACAAGCAAACTGAAGGGGCTTCCTGGGAGGGCACACAGGTGAGAGAAGGGCTGCAAGGAAAGATTGGGTCCAGGCCTGTTCTCTTCCCCAGCAGCCGACCATGGGCACCAGGACCTTACAGTCCCTGGCAAACAAACAGAAGGGAAGAAAACCCAAAGCACGTAAAATCTGACAGACTTTGAACACACTTACTGCACTGTCCTTCCTAGAACACCCACTTATCAATTGCTTCCAAAAAGTAGGACGTAACCATGTCATTACTTCAATTTTTGCACCAAATCCAGTCGTAATTAAAGCAGAAACATGCACTGTGTTTTAACAGTGTGATATCTTATCAAGAAGTCTCTCTGGAATTTGGCATTTAGTATGAGGGAATATAGAAAATCAGACAAAAAGTCAGCTACATACTAATCCCGTATATCCCCACTGACTGAGGTTGTCATAATGGGGGGCAGAGCTGCCTGAAGTCTTTTGCAAAGAGCACACTTAAGCATCATTCCTCAGGAATTAGCCCATCAGGGCTTTTTAGCCCTGGAATAATGGCCTCAGAAGGACTTTTTCTACATAAGTGGTTTAGGATGTGGCCTACTGTTCATTGTAAGGAAAAGATTAGACATGTGGTTCCGTTCTCATTACACTCCACCAAAATATTTGATCAGTGACTGGAATAAATAAGGGATGCAAACTGCTATCCCTTATTTAGATGTGTAGTTAAACTGCCTGAAGACACGCAGGACAGCCCCCTTACTCAACTCCCTGCTGAACTGAGGATTTCCAGATTTAGAAGCGCAAATTGTCATAGCTTGAATTTGTTCTTTACAAAAGCACCTTCTTTAGTTAGAGCTAAACAGCATTACATTTTGTTCATCGCTTACACAAGGAATACTCCCTTATCACCCATGAAGCACATGCATCCCTGATGAGAAAGAGATGCTGCCTACGAGTCACTGAACCTCAGGTGCTGAGATTTTCTAAACAAGCATTGAATGTCATAGCCTGCACTGAGAGAAGATATAGCAGATCCCTCTGTAAGCATCATGGGACATGACATTCCACTTTACCAAGAGATTTTTCTAGATTATCTGAAAGTTTATTGTGTTTCAAGGAAGCACTTGATTATTTTAATCAAAATGAAAAAGTGCAAATATCCAATATTCATGAATGGAATATTAAAAATGGAGTATTTTTCAAAAATTCTCAAGATACTATTACAACTAGCAATGTCCAGCTCCTAAGCAACACAGGACTGCTCAATTTGATTTATTTTTGCATACATTAGTTTAAGGGTTTTGATACAGGCCATTCACATAAACAAACCAGACAAATATGGTTTAGAGGAAATCTTTGTAAACCAAGTGTTCAACTGGTAGGGAAAAAGAGGATAAACAAAGACTAGTTATTGAACTGAAAGGCTGTATGAAGTAGAATTGGGCAGAAATCTGCCATAAAGTATTCAATATTTTAAGATAGGGTTGGTAGAAAAAAAAAGAATAAGCTTACAAAGTTTGCAGATATTGGCAAATTTGGAGTGGCTGCAACTATTCTGGAAGATGTTTGAGATTAGAAACAAGCCTAAAGTTATAAATCCCCCAAAAGTGGAAATAATTAACTGAACAGCAATGAGACAGGGAAGAACCGGACAGGCACCGGTTCTTTCAAAGCCAATTAATGTTTCAGTAGATGATGAAAAAAAGATTTAAAAAGCCTCAGTCACCCCTGCCATACCATTGTAGAAGAAAAAATAATTCTATACCAGAGAGGAGCACTGTTATCTCAGTCTTGAAATGTCATTCTCCCACGGTGCAGACCCCATGTCCAGCTTATGAGAACTGACTGCATTTCAGGGGAGAGAAGAAAAACTCAGAGCAAAAGCAGAACAGCAACCAGAGTGCAGGGAGACATCCCCTTGGAGAGTGAACAGCAGGAACGAAGACTGTGTTAGACTGAAAAATGAGTACTGGTAGCTCAAGTAGCCCATCACGATCCAGATCTTTGAAGACATTTTGTGCTGCTGAAATAACGTGCGGGTAACCAGCATGATGAAGTTTCTTGTCCCTTTTTTTTTTTTCCCAGACTAGTTCCTAGCCAACCATCTTCCACGTGGACTTTTGCTCACAAAAAGCCTGCTCCCTGCCCATTCATTTCTCTTTCACCTTTTTCACCGTACCCCATTTTGCTCTCACAAGCTGACTGCTGTACGCTGTGCTTCGGGGCTCAGCGAGCCTGACTTCCACTGACCAGCCAGAGCACACCAGAAGGTTACAACAGCCAACTGATGGAGTCCACCCCAGTTGCAGACTCTCATTTTTCCCATTCCTAATCTCTAAATAATAAAGGAAACAACCAATAAAAATTATGCAAACACCTATGATGGTAGCAACATAGGATTTTAGGGTACTATAATAACTTCTGCATAATAATCCAAACCTAAATGTCATGCATTCAGTTCTTCAAATAAAAATCCAGTACACCTAACTCCTAATTCAGATTATCTCCTTTATTACATGTTTCACAGTGAAAACATTTACTCCTTAAAATTATACCTCGACAACATAATAATACTTTTAGGGCAGAGCATGCTACTGCTGCTTTCTTGTATTGAATTCTCTTAGCTTATGTTCCAGTACCTAAGCATCTTCCTTCAGAGAAATTCTGCCTGACCTCCCAAAACACTTTGCTAACATTTTTATCTCTTAGGTCTCATCCTCAAACACAGCCACATGTATTTATACATGTAAAAAAAAAAGATGTCATTACAACGAAAACAAACTTTGCCTTCTCCATAAAGGCCTAAAACTTGTCTTCCTCTCAGTTCACCAAAAAGTCCTAAATACTGATGGTCACCACTTTCCTCCTTCTTGCAACCCTCCACAGCTTAACGATTTAAGTTGTAAAAATATACTTCTGCCACACGGACTTCCCCGGGAGCTCAGCGCGTGGCTTTGAAGCATTACGTCTCCCCTGAATAACACAAACACAACAACACGTTGACGGTGCCTGGCAAACCGAATACTCTCAGGATTATTTTCCTGGCCCCGTGTCATCTGCTCTCTGCTAATCCATGGAGCGCGACCAGGAAATGCTCGGCAGAGCGCGAGGCTGCGTGGGCCAAGAACGTGCCCGGGAGCACGCTGACAATTTAAGACCAGACGCCCCTGCAAGTGGCATTCCGGAGCCTGGGAACGGTGGGTCGGGATCCCAGAGCACCACCGATGGCCGTGGGTCAGGATGGGTGCCACGCAGCACCCAGCAAAGGGGCTGCACACACACACAGGGCTTCCCACGCACCCCGACGGGAGCAAGGTTTCATGGAAACCTGTAAGATTCCAGTCGTATGGCACAGAAATAAATACAGTATCTCTATCTTTTATTCTCTGAGACGAAGCAAACAAGAGCTGTGCTGCAGACACTTTTTGTCTGGATGAAAATAATAATCTGTGCCTAATAAATTCTTTATTTGAACTAGCTGGGCCCATTTGTCTCTCCCCCTTAGACTGCCCATTCTTCACAACAGTAAACTATTTCCAATTTAGCATTAAAAGTTAACTTTTAGCAACACTTTTACCTGATTAAACACAGTGAAAACTTCTAAATATATAAATAATAAAGAACATTATGCAGCTTTTACTGCCCATAGAATCCCACGCTCCCATGGCAGCTCCTGGCACTCCCGATTTAAAGTTTGTATTCACAGCACACAGTAATGAAAACTGTGTGTTCTCTGTTAACACATCTTGATGGGGCAAGGCAATATTTGGGCATATAAATTCATTGGAAGTTTACAAAATAATAGTTTATAAAGTAAATAGAGCAATAAATACTAAAAGGCATAAGTAAATATTTGGACTATGAAAATCACACAGGCTACACAGCAAATGATACAGTTTTCACATATATTGACGTGAAACATCAAGCAACTTACAAGAGAAGTCAATTGAAGAAGTTTCTTATCCCTCTCTCTTTGAGATACAGGAATCTCTTTTAGAGCAGGGACTGCTTTTACTCAGAACAAACCATGCACTGCAATTAAAACTGTGACTTTTTTATAAAAATTACATTAAGTGCAGTTTTCTTTTATTTTTTTTTTGAACTATTGCAAAACAACACGGAGGCAGGAGAGTTAAGGCTTTACGTATCATTACTTTTATAAAAGATCGGACCCGGTAATAGTCTTTTAGACTTTTACAAGAAGTCTTTCAGACTTTTATAAAAAATTGGACTTTAATAATCTTAATTCAGATTCCTGTTTGCATATGTTTGACTTCTAAAGATTCTGCTGCATTAAACTAAGAAAAATCATCAAGTGTTCTAAATTAAACTGATTTAAAGTAGGGCTGCCAAGACAACGCCATATACCCCTGTCATGCACCTCAAAAGGTGGCAGCCTGGGGACCAAGTTGTGGATACTCAACACTGAAACATCACCCCCAGTAATCACCCCACTAATGATAACCTATTTGATACCAAGCAATAAGCACTCACTAAGCAGCAGCAAATACAAAAGGTGTTGTCCTAAGCCGGGCAAATAGGCAAAATTCTTTATGAAGAATTGCTGGAGCAGCATCAGGAAGGAGGACACCAGGGCTTCTCCTCTGCTTGCTCTACCCCAGCCATGTCCTTCTCACCTCTGCCTGCAGACTGGGTACCCTGCCTTTTATTAGGGCTTGGAGGATTTCCCTGAGATCCCTTCATTGCTATAAAGAGAGTATATAGGAAATGGCTTTCCATTTTTTCAACTTTAATTTGTGTCAGAAAAATTACCATGACACAAAAATCACCATATTAAGATCTTTAATTAAAAAAGGAAAACCAAAAAATATCATGTTAAGCTACCTCTTCATTCATAACCACGTCTCTCTACACACCCACAGATAATTAGCCAATTCTGACATGGATATAGAGACACTGTATAATGTTATGACTTAATTTAAAACATTTATCTTGTGACATAATGTATGCATGTAAAGCATACTGTCAGGGTATTAGCAAAGAACTCTACACGTCACATTCACATCTGACAGAAATGCTGCAATTACAGAGATTTCAAAACTAGTACAGCAACTACAAGTATTCTTGCCATTTTTAAAGGTTATACAAGTTCTTTATTATACACAGTCTTCTATGACTTAATTCTAGTGCACTTAAATCCGAATGCAAAAGCTTTCAGAACATTAACTTTAAATAAAATATTCTGCAAGAGCAAAACCTGCCTAAAACATTCAGAATTTTGGTTATCCTTCTCCCATCCTCATGGCAGCAGGATGGAAATGAAAGCAAAAAAAGCTTGTTTTCTAGGGTGTAGCTATAAGGTTTCCAAAATGTAACATGGGGAAACAGTTTCCAACTTTAACAGCTTGAATCACTACCATACCTCCCAAATAAAGGTATGTGCAAAATCTTAGACAAAAGTAAGGGAAATAACTTAGATTGCTTTGGATAGTTTTTGTTCTATGATTAAAAATGCTTGAGAGGAGAAGAGGAGAACTCTACATACAAATGGAACGTTTTAGGCACAACATGCAATTTCATCTTCTGTTTATAGCCCTCCTGATTTTGATAAAAATCAATGCAAAAAAAAACTATCAATCATATTTCCCTCTCAGATTAAAGAATAAATTTTAAATAATACATGTATTTTTTATTGTTTTCACTGTTGAGGCTGAGTAGAACAAGTAGCTATTCTAACAAGGCATTCACTGTTTGTACTAACCCCAAATAACTGTGACATGAGACTGTGTCTTAGTACTTTTTGGGTAAACCTACTGTTCCACATCACCTATATTTCCAAACTTTAGAAGATCCCTTTAATCACTGGTAATCTCCCAGCATTTGTCATAAGTTTTTCTTGTCCAAAACCGAAAATATTATGTTACTTTGCTTAACAATGTTTAATGCAATCCACAGAACAAACTAAGCACCATGGTACACTTGCAATTACTAAATTTGCTCTGGAGGACTATTTTCCAGCATACTTCTCTCAGGAACTATCAGATTATACATCACATTCATATATTCATGCTAAGAAACACTACAGGAAAATCAGAGTAAGTGAAACAAACAGACAAAAGAATTTCAAAATAAGCAGGACTTCCAAGTTTCTCCAAAACCAGTATCTATCAAGACAGAAAAAAGCCAAAGCATCAGATTTACCATTGGCAAACTAGAACAATGCATTTAAACTCAAGTTTAGAAGATCTGCATTTGTGTTAGCCTATCACATTGAAAGCATCTGATTTCATACTTTAAATTGAAATTATTTGTTTATCTTTTAGCTTTGGACAAGAAAAAGGCAATGTGGAGGAATTCAATGTAATTGTATAATACACTGATATTTGATACACGACGCTGACACATTAATGACTTCTATTATAAATCTTCATTAAAAAGAAAAATATTGAACCACGTACCAGTGAAATCAAGTCTTGATTTTTTTATTAATAATGAAAGTACCTCATTACCTCCATTTCAAGGGTTAACCAGTACTTAAGCATTTATTTAGGACAGGGATGAACTTAAATTCAGAGATATTTCCTCAGATAAGCAAAATCACCACAGCTGCAAAATGGAAATATCTGAAAGGATACTATAGTCTTAAGTACCTTAAAACTGGAAAGGTTCTCAAATGCTAAGTGTGGATCATAAAAGAACAAGCCCCACACCCAACCCCTTGCCTCAAAGGCAGACACTTTTAAAAGGTCCAGTGAAAACTATTTAAAGCTAAAACTCTTCCTCTATATGTGATTGTAAACTGTACGGTAATATAATCCTTAATACTTTAATTTGACAAATTAAAAGGAGGTGGTTTGGTTTGGTAAGATTCAGCAGGAATAATGTGAACTACTTTCAAAGGATGGATTTCTCATTGTTACAACTTTCTGATATTGAGAGATATAAAACCCTGAAAAAGATGCGTATGTGAAAGACAATGTCCTCTTATTCATCTCACTATTCAGTAAGGCTAGTTGGGAAATGTTTGCTGGCAAAAAGAAGTGACAAAACAGAAAAATAACAATTCCTTCACTGCATGAGATATAATGGATCTGGAAAAAAGTTCAAACTAGTTAATTGTCTTTTCCTGTAAAAAAAGGAGGGAGCAATTTAATAGACAAATATTAGATTTGTAGATCTATTAGATTGCATAGGTTAAACTAATAATCTAAATTAAAGAGCAAACATTGCATTTATCATTTGTTTTGCTCTCTTCAGATGTTTTAATAAGGTAGGAATTGTCATAACTAGATCACTTCACCACTAGCAAATTCAAAAGAACAGAATAAGAGAAAAACATGATTTTTTTCTAATCGTTGAAGATTAATTACTAGCCAGCAGAAATAACCTATACCATAAATGCCAAACTACTATGTTTCTCAACACAGAACAAAAGATCTGCAAATGCCAGCAAGACTACACTGCTTATGTCTACTTTATTCTTATTCTTTTTTTATTCAAGGTCATCCCAGCAGGAAATGAAAAACAGCCATCAGCATAGTAAAAACATTCAAACAGAGCAGAGCATGAAAATTGCACAAAAGAGGTTATATAATCAAGTCAGTGCAGTAACTGGATGATGTCAATGGCACTTTAATGCTGCTTTAACTACTGCCCTGTAAAAAAATGTGTCACTTTGTTGAACAAACAAAGAGAAGGCCACCACTTTAAAAAAATAAAACCAAACCCCACTTTCAGCTATAGCACTACTTATAGTAATCCTCACTGCTAGCAGCGTAACATTTTCAAGAATACCAGAGGAACAAAGATATTTTTTTTTTGGCCTGGTTTTAAGATTAGTTTAAGATTAGTTTTTAGCCCCAGTGATTCTTTTGCAAAAAAATTACATCACTCCTTTGTCTTAGCAATTCATTTTCTCGATTAATTTTTCTGCAGTCTAATTACTACATACAATATGTGATCGTCTCTAATTTACTCTGAGATATTTTTTTCTTATCTGTACATCAGCACCCAGCACATAAAATAAAGCCACTGTGTTTTTAGGTGGGAACCTAAAACATAATTCTTAAATGCTGAGTGGCTATCATAATATTCAATAGTCAATAGTATGTAGTATACCATCATTTTAGTAATAAAAGAAAATATATACCATAATAGTGGAGTAAAAAAAAAAAAAGGCAAAAAATCCTAGTAAGTAGTATACCATAATTTTAGTAACAAAAGAAATGAGATCCAGAAATATTGAAATCTGTAGAACAGGATGCAGAACATTTGTCAGTACTCGCCTTGATCATAAAACCATGCTTACAAAAATACAGAGAAATAAATCTGGATGATCTATCAATTATCTAATTAAAATAATACCCGATATGCACAAATATGTAAGATTTGTTGAAAGAGATTTCAAGATTCTAAGTCTTAAAAAACATATTTATCAGGTACAGCTTTGTTGTAGCTCCAAGAGCTAAGGATTTGTTTAACTAACAATTATTTTCCCATTAGAGTTGAAAGGAAAACTTTTGAAAGTGAACTCAATGAAAAGCAATACAGTATTGTCTTACTAAGTCTGTAGATCCCTCTGCTGCCCTTGTTGCCAATTTTTCCAACCAGCTATGCAGTGCCATTAATAGGACTCAAGTGGGATTTTCTGGTTCAAAGTTTTAAGCATGCAGGCTTAATTGTTAAGAATTATACACGGAAATTTTACTCTGGCACGGTCATGGCTCTTTGTCTCATCCACCTTCAGAGTCTTTCAAAATGCATCCCCTACAGAAATGCTGTTATATTGAAATTAGAAATTTTATTTTATAACCGCTTCTAATTCTCATGTATTATACAAAAAACCCAAAACAAAACAAAAAACCCCACCCAAACCCAAACAAACAAACAAAAAAAACCAAACCCAAACAAACAGCAATAACAACAAAAGCAAACCCAAAACACATAACCAAAAGTCTCTCCTTTTACCAGTATGGGTAGAATTCAAAGAGATGTAATGCTATTTCTCCAGTCTGGAGAAATAACAAGAAAAGGCAAAATCTGTCTTTATTTCTCTCAGGGGGAATCTATTTCTAAAACCAAACAACGAAAAGGTTGTTGACAGTACAGCCGTATGATTCATTACTGATTATTTTTGACAGATATATCCTTGGGAAAGGGCTGCTTTCTTGTCCTGCATTCATGCAATGCCCAGTAAAACAGGGCATGACAGCTGTGCATCAGTACTGTGCTAACACAAATACATGATGGCTGAGGTGTTGGATCAAGCAAAGAGTGAACTAATGGGTGGCACAGTCTGTACTGTAAAGAGCTACTGATACATTGAAATATTTTTAGAGGATTAGCAATAGTTAGAGATGCAAACTCTTCTTGGTTTCCTTCTCAATATTTATTGTTTCAACTGTATTTTTCAATTAAAAAAAAAAAAAGTTTCTCCTCTACAGCAGGCTAAATAAGACACCAAAAGGGGAAGCTGACTAGTTTATGGAACACCATGAACCACTGAAGCAAATGTGCTAACAGTTTAGTTTGGTTTTGTAGTTAATAGTCTTGTGAACTACTACTGTGAAAAACCCCACAGAAATGCTGCTTTTATGCTATAGTCATAAATTAGTCTTTTTTTCCCCCCTATCTACCATTTTGCAAAATAAATAATGTTTCTGCACCTCTCTGTCTCACAGGGCTGCTTAAGTCTCAGCTCTATATCCATGAAAAATTGATATTCTCAGAGGAAAGAACTGAAATCCAGAAAGAAACATTATCGTCCCCTGACCTCCCACACAGGACAAGTCACACAACGGTTAGAGAAGTTCCTGTCTTAAGGCAATTAATTATTGCTGTTAGAGCTGAACCATCCCTTTGAGAAAAATATAAAAATATGATTCAAAGAGACCATGAATCAACCTAACAACTTGCTGGTCGTTCTAGCAGTTAACCATATTCACTGTTAAAAATGGGGTAGTCTTACCCTGCTTCCAGCTTGAGTGTGTTGGTCTTCAGTTTGTGCTCACTAGGAGTAAACAGCTGTGAGGAGCAGCATTGACCATTTTTCTTAAAACAGGTCCAGAGGAGTTAAGCATTGACATTCATACACGATTTTTTTGCAGCAGTTCTTAAAGATTTTTAAATAAATACATAAAATCCTAAAAATTCAAAAGGCAAGAAAACATGCTCACAATTATTGGTAATTTGTCTGATTTTGTTCTATGGTGACTTAGTTCTTTCTGTCTTTACTCTCAGGAAAATGAGCCTGCATATTTGTAAAAGAAAATACGTACTGATGCACAAGGGTCACCTGCGTTTTATCAGAGTGCCAGAGGTCAGATGGCTTCTTAAGCCTCCTTCTAGCTCTGACACGTCAGCCCCTCTCCCACAGGAGCACCCGGCGGGTAAAACACACACTGGGCGATACCAGCACAGAGCTGAGGGCAATGAGCTCTCAGCAGCAGAAGATCCTACAGCTGAAAATGGGGCTGGAAAAGACGTAACAGACCGGGCAGGTAAACTAATATACTAGTATGGAAGTGTAATTTCCCCATCGGTGCAATTCTGGGGGTTTTTCTTTCCTCAGGGCAGGAAGCTTCATTGAGGTTGTAGCAAGGTGGGGGTCAGCCTCTTCTCCCACGTAACAAGCAATGGGACAAGAGGAAACAGTTGTGCCAGGGGAGGGTTAGGATAGATATTAGGAAAAATTTCTTCACCAAAAAGGTTGTCAAGCACTGGAACAGGTCGACCAGGGAAGTGGTAGAATCACCATCCCTGGAGGTATTTAAAAGACCAGCAGATGTAGTACTGAGGGACATGGTTTAGTTCTGGTTTTGTCAGTGTTAGGTTGATGGTTGGACTCAATGATCTTAAAGGTCCCTTCCAACCTAGACAATTCTATGATTCTATATAGTCCATGTGAGCTTGCATTATATTTATTATACCAATAAGTAACATCCAGTGTCTACATTGCCAATGACCTTACTGAAGAATGCCCATTTTGTCTCCTTCAATTTAAAAAGAAGTCTTGCAATACAAGATCAACATCAAGTCAAAGGATGTGGAAAACTGAAGGAATTATGGCATCTAAAAATAACATCTAAATTTGACTCAAAAGCCTTTATTCATTGTAAATCCATGCGTCACTCTTCCCTCTCTACTAGGCGGATTTTATCAGAACACATTTCCAAACATTATATACTTTCCAGTTATTTCCAATACAGAGATTGCCATACTAGATTCAAACAGACTCAGAGGTGGTGTTAGAATTTATCTGGATACTTGTTTTTATAGAATGCCAGGGATGTTTTACTATTAATGTGGAAAGCACTGTTGGCTTGCATAAAGATTACAAACAAAAATTCAGGTACTCTATCACTTGGCTGCAGACAGGCTTCCTGGTTTCAGACAAAGCGACTGCTCTTCCTTCCACTTTATGGAAAATGCCAGGTCACTTCTCTGAAAAGGCTGCAGCTCTTAGAATCGTATTTTCTGCTTCCTGAGGTTAACAAAGGGCTGCCAGAGCAGATAAGTTAGCTATTTTCTTACTTTGCCTCCAGCTCCTCCTGCTCCTGGCAATGCAAACTCAGAAGAACTGGGAGTGAGGGGGCTGCATTAAGAATCCTCTGATATTTATCTCCTCATTCCTGATCAGAGCAGGCAGCCTCAGCACAGGCCTCTGTACCTTCCTGAGACACTGCTTTCTGCGTATGAAGAGCAATGGAAGAGGCTACTAGAAGACATCCAACATTAAAGTACCCAACTGAATGACTTTCAATGACGGGAATCTCTGGCAACAGAGATCATTCCTTCCTTTTTCCTCTTGCTATGTCCATCCTAACATCTACATCAAAATTATAAACAAAAAACAATTAAAGCAAATTTAGACCTACTACTCATTTCCCACTCCCACCTTCTACTCATTAGGGAAAAAGCTATCTTACAGAACACATCAAGAAAATAAATACAATATAACAATAAATATTATGATTTATATATTTTAAATCATATGCCACGATATATAGAATCAATCACCACACCTCTTGTTTTACCTCACGTGCTGGTACTAGGATTGAACTAAATAAAATGCCTACAACTTCTTTCCCTGCACATTAATTTTTTTCTTCTTCCTCTACTCAAAGTAAATCTGGATTGACCAGATTAAAAAAACTTGGAAAACTGGATTGCTGCAAATTATAGATGTGTCTGAAATTTCCAGATAAGTGTTACTAGTCTTGTATATGTTTATTAGTTATTTAACATTTCAGTGGTCTCAGGAGATGATATCTATTTTGCTTCAAGTCAAGCACCCTCTTCCTAGCAGTTCTAATATTGGCAGTATTGTCAACAATTAATTAGCAAGCACTTTTTAATATCTCTGTAATTATTTCATCACCTTAACAAAGTACTAAAAACACCAGAAAGAAGCCTGGAACACTTTTAGGCAGAAAATATTTTTACACACACATTGTTCCTAAGGCCAAAAAGTCCATTTCTGAGTATAAGTGAAGACAATTCTGTACTTACACAGTCTTCACAGTGTAATGCCATTTTAAAAGAAACAATTCAATTGTATTTTTCCATTTTGAACACCTTTCAACTTACATCCTTGTTTTCATAACCCCTTATCAGTTACAACTAGCTATCACTCAGGCCACATAAATACCATTTGGGCCACGTGGAGGGCAACTTCACAGACTTCCCAGTAACACATTAGGGCTAACACACACTCTGAAAGGGTCTTTCCTGGTGTTCAAACAGAAAAGAAAATGCTTTCAACCATGTGCGTATGCAAAAAACAGGGAAAAGTTAAAACCTGATTAGTCTTGCTGAGCAGAGTGAAAAATATAGAGAGAGGAAATATCTCTAAGACATTAAATTAAATGCAAAACTGCCTTCTAGGAAAATTGGATGTTTTAACATAAATACCTAGCATTACAACTCAATACATGGGATATTAACTAAAAGTTAACCCAGGAAAGTTAAAATTCCAAATGTTTGCAAAGACAGACATTTGCTTTTGCCACTGGGTGGGAGCAGCATGGCCCAGGCAACACAGGCCAGGGGCCAGATGGGAAGGAGAGTGGAAGGAGACTTCTTCTGCAAGGAGGTCTCAGCAGGGGCATTTCCAGTCCTCTGTGTGTACAGAACCTGGCCCTTCAAGTTCTATCACAAACTCAGCTTAATTTTTTAAGGTTTTCCCCAAGGGCAGGCCTATTTCAGTGAGGCCCCAGGGGCGGGTTAATGGGTTCCCTCAGGAAGCAGTTCCTCCTCTCCTGCCAGGCCACCTTTTCACCCGGGTTAACACAAGTGGCCACGGGCATCACAGGCCACAAAGTCAGGGAAATGGTTCAAGTGAAACCAAATGTGTTTCTCTTGTTTATTTTTCAGCTGCTTCTGAGAACTGACTGAGAAGACCAAGCGCAGGAACAAGCCACTACTGTTGGCACCCAGCAGCCAAAAGAAAGCCAAGTACCCCTTTATAGGGTATAAATTCTAAGTTCGCCTGAAAAAGAATCCTCTTGGACACACAGCTAAACTATCATTGCTGTAAAACTGGTCAGAAGCACAAATATAAACTCTCATCCAGAGGCATACAACTGCCAATTTACGGCTGGGATTTCCGCAAATGCTTACGACACCTTAAGTAGAATTTAAGAGGCTGAGGAGTGCAAGCCACAAACCCAGCACCTAACCTCTGGAGTTCGTAAATTTCTACTGGTAAAGTTTCCTCAGGCATTAGATGTTGTGCTACTACAGTAGTGTCATGGCTGAAGTCCCTCCTGAGAGATTATACACTTGCTCTGGTCAGACAAATCCTTCCCACGTTCAAACCATAGGGCCAAAGATAAGGCTGAACTGAATAGAAATTTTATTTCCCACCCACTGAAGCTTTGTCACTATGCAGTGATTTATGGAATGTAAGAGACACCAACCAAGAGGAAAAAAAAGCAAATGTTAGAACCACAAAGGCATTCAAAAAGTTTTTCAAATCCTGATGCTATCAGAAATTTCTTACATATGGGTCCAGATCTTATTTTATGGGCATTTAGCATCATGTTCAATTATCTCCAAAGTTCAAATTTTAAAAAAATCAAAATAAATTAATTCCACTCAATCAGCTTGTTTTAAAAAGAAGATTGGCTCCTGAAAAATGAAATATCCTTATTTCTGTGAAGGGATATTTTCAAAGCAAAGTCAACCTGCAAAAGCCAATAAGTTAATAAAAGATATTTTAATATTCAAGGATCCTATAAATGCAATTTCTACCTCAGGTAACAGACTAAAATGTACTTATTATAGGTTAATAATTATATATATATATATCTTTTTTTTTCTGATTTTCAGGAAGAGAGTTTGGGAACGTAGTCGTGGAAAAAAACCCAAGCAAACAAACAAACAAAAAAACCCAACCAAAACCCAACCCTCAAACAAACAAAAAAAATCAACCAGGATCAACCAAATTCTGTCATAAACAATGTCTGACAAGCAAGACAGGTACTTGCTCTATGCTAATGCTATTATAAAACAATTCCTCACGGATATCCACAGGAAAAAAAAAAGTAAATAAAAGTAATGGAAAACTGTTACCTGAAGAATCTGGGTTGCACAGGTATTGCTGGTTTAGTATATATTGTGAGAATTCAAGATTTTATCGATATTGAAAAGACAAAACTAGTTTGAATTCAACTTGATATTGTTGAATGGTGAGTGCCTAACCACAACTAGTTCATATTTCTTTCTTTGATGAATAAGGGATTATAAACACATGCCATGGAGTTACAAAATACACCTGAGCACCTGAGTGTGTGGGCTGTAACAAGTTATTTACCTAACTCTTGTATCTCTTCTCTAAATGTGGTTCACATTCCAAGTTCATCAAAAATGCAAAACTTCCCCCTGTACTGTCTAAAGTGTTTGGCACACCCACAAATTTATTCAAAAAGGTAGTTATATCTATCCATCAATGGATGTAAGACATCTTTTATACAGATACAACCAGTACAAAGATTGACACTGAAGAAGATTTTCTGGCTAAGTTTCAAAAAAAGTCACTCACAATGAGGAAAGATGTTTCAGCATGTATCAAAATTTTAGACATTTCAAGTGATGTAGCTTATTCATAGAGCACTCAAGAAAAAGAATAGCCTGAGTTTTAAAAATTGCTTTAAATAAAGTATAGATGTTTCTAAACTAAAAAAAGTCCTCGCAGACCTTTAATAATTGCCTCGTAGCAATTATTTATACTCCTGACAACTACGTCTTCAATCTACACATAAAACATGCTTTATCTATACATAAAAGTCTAACTAGCGAACATTTTAATTTATTTACTTTAGCTGATTCTACCCCCTACATAGCTGCTATTACACTTACTTAAGCTTTGCCCAGGCCAATAAAATTAAATCAGAAAGTTAATGACTTGAATCTGGCCACTGCAAACCACCTACTCGCACAATCAAATTGTTCTCGCAGCCCTGTCGCAGCTCTTCCTGCCCCAGGAAAGTCTCTCCTTTCTCTGGTGCTTTAAACCAAATGTCTGGGCCTTTTTTATTGGAGACTGAGAATGTTACCCAAATCAAAGATCTGAATTTTATGATTCAGTTTATGCCTTTAAAAAAATAACTTAAAATACTCGCACCTCTCAAATGTCTCAGAGAGCTTACCAAAAAGCCATCACACCAAAACTTTTTCTTGAATGCAAAGTAGTTATTATGCCAAAGACTGACAAAATATTCCTTAAAAGGCATCCTGCTCTGATAGGCAGCTTCCCAGCAGCAAATCAATTGATGTGGATTTTTATATACATACGCCACACAACAACACTGCTGCTCCACCTTTTTACATTATCTTAGCAATGGTGCGTATATTTGTATTTATTTTGAGTTTTGAATGGATCACGAGTTATCTATGCACCAGGCCACACACTGCCCCACATAGTTCCCAAAATATTTTTGAAAAACTGAGAAAAAATTTTCCTCACCCACCATGAAAACGTTATGAGACTTTGATTCAGATACACTTTATAGATTTAAATACTGATGCCAGATTTCATCTGATTACCATGAAACTTAACTGATAATGAATCATTGAATAGAAGCCACCATGAGATATCAGAGTGAGATTTTATTTACCCTCTGTAGAGCATGGTGGACCTTGGACATAGGCTATAAGGCTCTGAATTCAACTCTTCTGAGAAGTCCGCACTGAATTTCATCCTGCCCCAGCTATGCCTCCCACTGCCTAGAAATAAGTCAAAGTAAACATGGACTCGTTTATTCTATATTTTTTTCTCCAATGAAGGAAACTGGCAGCCATATGGCTAATAAAAGGCTAATAAATCCATCAGTCTGGCAAACACAACGCAAATAACTTGACACTTAGCAGCCATCATCCTGCTAACCAAAAAGAGTCATTAGTTAAGGTAATGCTGTGCACAAAATAATGCTCTTTTCCTTTTTTAGACCAGCCAGGCAATGAGTAGACTGTTGTAATAAGTGATTTAAGGGGAAAGAATGCTGAAAGAAAATGTTACTGAGAGATCCGGGGAGTGGCAATTGGAAAGAGAATAAAAGATCTGAAAGTGCAAACAACAGATCACAACAGCAAAGGGAGCAAACCTCACAATCATTAAAACTAATTTTGGGAGTTAAATACATACGGTCATCATTTTGCTTAGTAAAACACAGAAAAAAAACTCAGAAAAAAACCCAAAAGAGAACACTACGTTGTACCACACTTCACAGTTTTGATTCAACAAACTTTCACAAGGTTCAAGAAACCAAGAAAAGACACTGCACAAACTCTTCAATGTTCCTAATCTTTGCTAATCTGTGTAAATACAGATTAAACAAAACCACATTAAACTGAGAGCCCACACGCGTCTCTCCCTACTGTCTTTCTCAAGATGTTTAAGAATCTTTGTTATTTGCAATAAATTAAACATACATTCAATTTTCTTTTTGAAAGAATCACTTGACTCTCATTAGCAACCGTAATAATTCCATACCAAAAAGATCAAATTTGGCAGCCTGATAAGCAAAAGAAGGAAAAGGAAATATTTGAGTCATTCCATTCCAGCTCAGCCAGCTCTCATTGCACCATCTCTTTGGATTGTCTTGAAACTCTGCCCATGTTTGCAATAATAAAGCCTGTAAAGCTATTTTTGTTTTGGTTTTGGTTTTTTTCATCAAATCCAAATGGAACAAAGATAAAGACAATTTGGCTCAGTTTCTGTATATGTATACACACACATGCATACACACACATGCATACACATGATATGTACGCTGTGTATATATATATATCTAAACACAGATATATACACAAATATTTAAAATATTAACTTATTTTTATACATACACTTCTCCAGAAAGACAAGCAACTATAAATATTTAGCTTGTGTAATATAGATTTTAAAAGTTACCTTTATAAATAGACCTTTTCTGCAAGTCGAGTCTTAGCCTACAAGGCTATAAACACTTTGGCTCGCTGGAAAGACACTCAGCAAATGTCCAAACCCAGGAAGAATCAGAAACCTGGGGATTATTCATGTATACAAAGTTAAGCATAAATTCACATTTGTGAGATGAGATCTAGAGTGTATAAAATATTCCATCACAAAAGAATATATGAAGTGGGGAAAAATACTGTAAACAAACTACAATAAGCTTTGAAAGTCTCAGAAATATGAATAAAAAAAGAAATAATACCATTTTGAGAGATGAATCAAGATAGGTGCAATTTTACAGTTTGTTTTTCAATTGTTCAAAACAGAATTGGGGCCTGAAAACATTAATCTAGCCTTTTCATTTTGCCCATTATACACAGTAAAATATTCCTGTAAAAGGACATTTTGTAACTCAAAAGAAAATATTATGTAATTTTACACATCAGACACTATTTCTGTTCTTCTTTTGTTATTCTCTGAATAGTTGTCTGTTATTTTTTCATGTCAGAATGGCAATAGCAATTTCTTCTATGATATTATGTTGTTTTCTTTCCACGGCTTCCTTCCATCTTTACCCCAAACTCTGTTCTCTTCTTTACTGGCTGTACATGTTATTTCTTTTTTCTGCTGGACTTTCAACCTTTCAATTTAAACGTCGTTTACTTACAAGCCAGTCCATAAGCACACATGTACAGTCTAACATTTATTTAATATTCAAATTACCAAGTTTTCTGCTGGTTAATGACATCCTCATCTCATCTCTTAATGAGCACAGACCTCACCTAGGAGGGCTACTCAGAAAAATGGAGGAGGTTGGAATATTTTGGTCATATTTTTCTCTTAGGCATGTGTTTACCACAATGTTAGATGAGACAGTCACCCCTCTCCTTGTGTGTCAGATTCAGAACCTCCTGATTATGCAAGGGATAGGCACCTCCCTGTTATTTTTCCACCAGCCTTCTCTGGGAATTAGGAGAGAAAGAGCATATTTACTCATGTCCAAGCTTCCATTTCTTACTCTTCCCAGTGAGTAATCCCCATGTTTGTCTCTGCTACTATAAAACTTCTTGTTCAATGTCCCTCGTGCCCCTAAATTCCCAAAAGTAATGATGAAAAATGATATAACTCATCACTTTTAATTTTGTTGTTGTTTGGGAAAACTGAGTAATAGGAAAGGTACTGAAGCTGTCAGCAAAATCAGGAAGACAGAAAAATATTTATAATTGTGATTTTCAGCTGGGGACCTAGACAACAACACCAAGAGATCCACTGATCTATGTAATCTTTGTGGCTTCCTAAAACATTTCAGTAGAACAAACGAAAAATATCTTGTGCTGACCATAGTCCAAACTCTCAAAGCTTTGGGAATTAGAAAACAATCTTTTCAAATGGCTAGAAAGCAAATATCCTACACAGTCCGGATGAGCATATAAAGAGATGTTGGCAGTAAATGGCAAATTTTCATAGTCAGTGAAGGTCACCAGTAGAGTTTCACAGACAGCTATGAGGGATTCTATGTTGTTCAATTTATTCATAAGCAGAAGAGGGATGAAAAACAGAAAGAACAAAGTTTTACTTATGATATTCATCTATTTTAACAAAGTCTGACTGGGAAGAACAGTAGATGGACCTGTCAACAGTCCATAAATGGCTATCAAAATGCAGACCCAATGCGTATTAATATGATGTATATGGAGAAAACCAAACTTAACAAATAAAATGGTGGGCCTAGAACTGGTCATTACTACTTATGGACAATATTCTAAGCTACCCTTGATAACATGAAAACAAGAGTTCAAGAAAAGAAAACATGACATTGTGAATTATTAGGAAAGGAACAGAAAATAAAAACAGAGATAATCCTAATGCTGCCCCAGTTAGCCCACATACCAGATCTGTCCACATAAATGCAGAGGAAAGTTATAATTCCCTCACCTCAAAACACAGCAGAGCAGGAAAGGAGCAATTCAGATGATGAGAGGTTAACACCAACCTTTCAGCGAGAAGGCTCCTCAGCTTTAAAAAGAAATGTAAGGAGAAGCTTAGGATCAAAGGTCATAAAATCATGGCTGGCATAGAGATGACAGAGAGGGGTAGATTATTCACTGTTTCTTCTGATTATTCACTGTTTCTTTCAACAGAAAATGGGGGATACCAAGTGAAGCTAGCAATTTGCAGGCTTCAAACAAGAAAAGGGACTGATTTACACACACCATGTAGTTTGTGTAGTACTCCTTGTCACCAAAAGTTATCGGTGTATGTAAGAGCTCAGTTAGCTGAAAGAAAAGAGGTTAACCATTTGTGGAGGAAAAATTCATCAAGATTTACATAAAATATGGAAATAATCTTTAGCTCAGAAAATCCCTAAGATGCAAATTTTTATTGGGATGAACCACTATATGCTGCTCTATGCGGTCTACCTGTTTATAAACTGCCCTTTCAGTCACCCTCAAAGAACAGATATTAGGTCAAATGGATCTTTGGTTCTACTCATTACAAACATCTTTCTGTAAATAAATACGTATTTAGCATTTTAATACTAAAATGTTAAGTATTTACTGGTGGAAAATACATCCCAGTAAAAAAGATGAAAGCCAGAAATTATATTTATTAACTGTAGCATAAAACAATGTATTCCTCTGATGACAATGTGTTAAATATACAGTAAGATACTTGCAGGAAACAATGGGTGTGATTTGGCTCCATGCGTTTCCCCATTCTTCAACAAAGACTTTGATGAGGGTCACCTTGCTGCTGAGATGACAAAAATACTTTCCCACTAGTGGATCTAGTGACTGGAAGATACATTCTTGAAACAGGGACTCATTTGGGTCTTCTGCTGCTTCCCTCAGCAGCTTTGCCTAATGTCTCCCAGTAAATGCCAAACACTCTATCAATATTGTGCCCTTCTGCCCACTGCTAACAACCAAGCACATTCTGCACGCTCTGCAAATGCCTCCTTAACACATTTATGCCTTGGTCCTAGCTCACTCCATCAGCAGTACAGACTGCCTAGGAATGGCTTCAGCGGGCTTCTCATCACACACACCCTCCAAAACTGCTTTGCTGGGGAGGTTTGGTATCTTCTGCGGTATCCATTTGATTTGTTGGTACCCAGAGAATAGGGCTTCATGGAGGAGAAATACTTTGCTTTTCGCAGCAATTAACAGACTTTAAAGTTACTTTCTGTATTGTGTATGATATTTTTGCAAGTAGCTTCTTCCTGTTGAAAATACTACCAAAACATTCTCTTCTGAAAAACATTTTGAGCTTTTGTTTAGACAAATAAATATCAACATCTACATACAGATGTTTAAACTCTTATTGTTAACAGAAGACTAGTCAACACAATCAGGCTGGAGAAGTCTGGAGATTATTGGAATAAACTGCCCAAACAGTAGCAGCTTAATTCAGTTGTGGGAACAGTGGTGCCCACGGTTGGTTTAGATGTCCTAGGCTATCTGAGACATCTGTTGGGAGCAAGCAAGTATGACACAGGCCCAATGGGAGACCTGAGTTGTTTTTTGGAGAGGCAGCTGGATGCTAGAAGCTATTTTCTCAAGGGAATTCAAATGGTGCTAGATACTATGGTTAGCAAGTGAATGGAACCCTAGGTGTCCCCTTTTGGGTGAGCCAAGTCCTGCTCCAGGCACTATGGACTGCACTGGCCGAGTTCCTACTCAACTAGAAAGGGAAATTCAGACACCAAACATGGCTGTAGACTCCTGTGTGTGAGACTTACACGTAGGTGCCGTAATCTCAAATTGAATTCTGCACTTGGTCATAAAATTTCCATGAAGGAAGACCTAAGATATTTTTTACTGAAATAATCTTACACTTTCCCCCTGCTTTGTGTAATTCAAGCAAATCGTCATGGGCATCTAATGCAGTTTGCTCCCCAGCCATGAGTCTGTCAAGCTGTGTCTGTATTCAGTTATTCTCAAACACTTCAAGTAAACCTTCAGTATCTGTTTTTCTTTTTTGAACACTAAGTATATACAAATCTCTGTCTTATCTAAAACCTTATACCAGTGTCGTATCTCTCCACTACCTCCTATATGTAAATTGATGCTCAGCAGTGAGGTGATGGAGCTTACTCACAGTCCAGATTTGAGACTACAATCTTCTGTCCTTCACGGCGCCAAGGTGTACTTCTTTGCTGTCTTAATTGCTTAATCTATTGGAAGTTTTTTAAAAGGGTTCCAAAGACCTGATCAGAAGGAAGGATCCCGCATTTTTCAGATGGGAATGGGCTGGTGGATTGCTCACTGATAATGCATCATCTGCAAACAGCAGATCTGCGAATACCATGCATCCTTCTGCTATGATAGCCCAGAGACTCCTGCACTGACAGGATTCAGACACGGCACCCATTTCTTTTCCCTAAATGCCTCTTTTAAGAGGCATAATGTTATCACAAATCAACACTGAAATGCAAGATGCCACTATGTTTCCATTACCCTATCTCTTCGGTAATTCATGTACACTCCAAACAGATGTCTGATTTGTGTAATTCAGTTTGCTGGGTTTTTTTAAATTGTATTAAGATAGATGCTCTTGAAAAGCATCAGTAATGCTTTTCACTGGCATTGTGAGGATATGTCACATTCCACAAAAATTCTCCTGGAGCTTTGAAAAAACCAAGCATTTCTTAGACAACTGACTAGAAAGTCACTATAGAATTAAATGGCTAACACCACTTTTTCTTTGGGTGGATCCTTGACATTTACACTATGAAACAGAAAATAAATAAATAAACAAACAGGTACGCACTGTAAACTATCCTATTCATAGAATATGTTGGAATCATAAACAAAAGCAGTAACTAGACCGTTTCCTTCAATTTCATGTCAGTAACTTCCTTCAAAAGCTACTCCCCTGGAATGACTGCAATTTAAAAAGTCCTATTAAGGTGTGAACTCAAAATTATACTCATGTATTAAAAAGGTGTTTTATTCATAACAGACACACAGGATAGCCAAAGTAATAATTTCCTGTAGCAAATATTATGATGAGAGACTTATTTCAAAATATATTTTTCCTCAATAATTTGCATGCCATTCTTAGTGCAAATCAAGTCCACTTCCTTTTGTGACAATTTTTTTTTTTGGTCAATTTTTACCTTTTCTGCTTACAACAGAATGTTAGTTTCTGCTCTTGTCGAGTCTTTGAGACCCAACTGCAGTGAATGCAATTATGGTTGTACAGCTAGCAAAAACATCAGAGAGCGTCCACATGCTGCCAAGAAAAACTGTGAACAAATTTGAGTATTGGTCTGAGTGCGTGTAACTAGTCCCGTAGACAGGTTTGGATTTTGGTCATGTTTAGGCAAGACACAAATAGTAACATATTGCATCGATACTCAAGGCACCTCTGTCAGAGTCACAAACGGCAAGAACTAGAAATGGCTGTAAAACACAGAAATCCCCTAAATATATGTAAGACGAGATACAATTCAGGGAAGAGGGGACAGCAACAGTACCGTATCCAGAATTTTACATTCCTCAGCCACTGAAACGGTCTAATATAAATATGTTTCAGCAATTTCCGTGAAGGCATGAGCACTCTATATTTAGTCAGAGATGAAAGGAAACTTCCAGGACCATACTTAAAGCATGAAGTGGTTTTGCAAATCGCTTTGGAAGTGGGTCTCCATTCTCAAGGGAAGTCAGCACAGGACCTGCTGACTGGGATGCCGGCCCTAGTCCTAACAAAGACTCTGGGCAATAATCTCATTTTGGGTGAAACCACGTGCTCATTCAAGGCTCCACCAGCACTTTCGAAGCTGGCAGAATCCACCCTGCAGAAGAAATCTAAGCCGTGGATCCCAGCCTGCAGCAGGGAAAGGGGAAGTGCCAGAAAGTGGGGGAAGCAGGAGAGAGTGAGAAAATGTACAGCCAGAAGTAGCACTGGCAAGGTCAGCAACTAGTAATGTTATGAACAGTTTTCAAAAGAGAGCCTGAGATTAGGAGTAGACATTTTTGATATGTGGGGAAAAACATTTGGCTGCACTGTTGGTCTGGGCCCCATGCTGTTTTAATCCATATAACAAATTATATGTGAAGTAGAGCAAAGTCAACTCAGCTTCCAAAATGGGACAGTTTTCAGAACCAGTGCTCAGCAAAAAACAATATAACTATATGCTTATAAACGAGGAAAAACTTATGGTGATGTTATTTTACAAAATTACTTTGCATAGTCAATCTGTGTCCTAAGGAAGAAATAAAACAAGAGAAGAAAGTGGAATTTACCAATGCCAGTAAAAATGAGCTTAACCCATCAGCAAAACACTTTGGAGGATTTCACAAATCCTGATGTTTTAAAAAGAAAGGCATTCAATTGAAATTAATTCATTATTTCTAATTATCTAGCTCTCAACACCACTACTACAGAAAATATATTCAATATACAGGCTCCACATGAAAGACAAAGCGAGAAAGTCAAACCAGAGATTAAATAACTGCTTCTTATTTTCATGCTTAAAAAAGCCCCTATTCTTGAGTGTAGAAAACCTTCTGGGGGTGATTGGCTGCCTCCATGAAGCATAACACTGCACTCACTATGAAGCATAACAGTAAGGTAAAAATGAGTGGTAAACCCTCTGGTAATTCAACGTATACCTCAGACACATAACAACTATTCTGAAAGTAGATCCAACAGCTAAAGGTAGGCAATTCATATACAATAGGTAAGCTATTTATGTATAATTGGTACCTTCAAGCTACTGATTACTAAAGAAATTGTACCATTGTTCTTTGTCCCAGAGATTCATATTGCTTGACTGTGTCCTGGCCCATTTCTTCCCCATTCACAGCCATTCAGCAGAACCGTAGCAGAAGGACTAATTGTGCAATTACAGACATAGCATTACCTTTAATAACAAATTTTATTTCTTACAGTCACCTAGTCGACTGGTGAAAAAAGAGAATACCCATTACCAGATGACACGTAAGGTCACCATTATGTTTTGAAGAATGCTGACCATCCGCAGGCACATTTGGGGAATTACTGTTTGTTGTCAAGCTGAAAAAAACCGTTTTTAACTTCTTTTGCATTTCTTCTGCTGCACCGTAATCTGCATTATACCGGAATGATAATTTAGATTTGGGGTACTAGACAATTTGATATATTAGTGGGGTCAGACGAGTATAATGCTTGCATTGTTCACACATTCTCCTCTGACTCACTGCAAGATAATAAATACCCACGGTAAGGGGAGCTCCACCCTGGCTAGGTTTAATCTAATACTTTCTGCTGTTTCAGGCCCTCCTGCCTTTAACATGAAACCCAGCCACAAAGACTTGACTCCATACTGTAAAGATTTTCTTTTTTTTTTTCTTTTTTACCTTTAAGATGATTCGCAAAAACTAACTTTACACAGTTTCCTGTAATCCCAAGGCAAAAGGTGTTCTGTAAATGTACTTTGTTTCAAATGTAAGGAACATTAACCACCCACTTCCTGTATTGTTCCCTAAAAGGTTTACAAGTACTGCAGGACTAATCCCATTCCGCCAGGAGGCTGAGCCTCTTGCCAAAGAGGGACTCGGTTAATGTTAAGTGACTGTACTCTTCGCATTAAATAATACTTGGAAGCTGAAACACACCGAGGCATTAGAGATCCCTTCTGAAAATACCTGACAAAGTCACAAGTCAATTTATTCCAGGAGGCCCCGCAGCAAATTCCCAGGGCCAAGCTCTGCTCGGCTTCCACGGCTGCGAGTGTGTAAGGGAGGGACAGGGCTGGGGCCAAGAGCCCTCTGAGCCCAACTAACATCTAAAGCATCAGCGGAGCACACCCCTCCCGCACGGTGAGCCTCCAAACGAAATAGCGAGTGATGTTCGTTTAGGTATCTGCCTTTATTAGAGGCTGGAAAGGTCACAGTTGCAGTAAAATCCACGTGAACGAAATAGTCCTTGTCAACACTGAATTTTACCACCAACACAGCCCCACTCAAAACAGTGTCTGCACCCTGGAGAAGAGCGGCCGGGCACTCGGACTGACACATCACTGCCCGAATTAAAGGACAGGACAGACAACTCTCAAGTTCTCATGTCCTCCGTCCTTTGGAGGGACCGGCACC
>JAHREE010000215.1:2042705-2045205 GCA_033628505.1 Tringa tobata
AGAATCGCATAGAATCGCATAGAATCGCATAGAATCGCATAGAATCGCATAGAATCGCATAGAATCGCATAGAATCGCATAGAATCGCATAGAATCGCATAGAATCGCATAGAATCGCATAGAATCGCATAGAATCGCATAGAATCGCATAGAATCGCATAGAATCGCATAGAATCGCATAGAATCGCATAGAACCGCATGATCCCTTAAGCAGCTGTCCCAAGGCTCTAAAATCTCTTTTAATTGATTTTGGCCTCCTTCTACCCACTTCATCACTACCTACCTGAAATACTAACAGGGGTAATAATCAGAGGGGTTTACTAGGTCTGGGAGTTTGCCCATCACATCCCTGACTGGTGCCCCTGTGAAGCAGGTCAGGGCGGCATATTGGTCCCTCTGCCCCCCTCAGTAGAGTCACCCACAACAATGACCCGTCTGCTTTTCCTTGTGGAGCTAGTAGTGATGCCGGGTCTATGGTGACTTGTTCTTTCTGACTTCTCCACTCTGGGGGTACTGTCCTCCTCCCCAACAGCCAGTTCCTCCTGCAGGACCCCAGACTTGTTCTGCAGGGGTAACTGGTAAGGTGGAGGGGGGTTGGAGGGGACTCGCCTGCTTCCCCGAGCAGGGACCTGTTTCCATTCCCCCCTTTCTCTGAGATCTCCTCCCATTGCTTGGTGACAAGAGGGGAAGGGGATCTCTGATTTACGTGGGACCTGAAGCTGTTCCCTTACTCTCAGGCATGGGGCCCACCAGTCAGTCTCTCTCTCACACTCCCTGACGCTCCTCAGCCTCTCCACTTCATCCTTCAGCTGGGCCACCAGGCCAAGCAGGTCATTTGCCCGTTCCCATCTGACACAGGTGTTGTCTCTGCCATCCTCCATTGCCAGTGCCAGGCTCCGTCACTCTCTGCAGCCAGAGGCCCAGACACCCACGTGTTTGCATGGGGGCTCTGTCTGGGTGCCCACAGATTTCTAACAACAACCTTCCACCAGGTAGCCACCATGGCTGGATCTCTATAAGCAACTGATACCTTATGACTTGAGGGTCAGTTGGGATGAGCCCCCTAGTCCTCTGACCACTTAGAGGGTTAGACTTACCTTGTACACTGGTAGAGGCTCAGCATCCTGCCGTGCAGACCACAGCCTCCTGAGGCACCGACCATGGCACACACCCCAGCACTGGGTGCTCACTCTGTGGCCAGGGACTAGTCCCTGCCCTCCCTGAGGCTTCTTATCACCTGGTGGCTTGATGAACCGGGGGTGGTGGGAGGTGGTGGCTCCGCCCAGGCTCGTTCAGCAGTACTGACCACCAGCTGACAGGCCCAGGACAAGCAGAGGGCTTGTCCCCCAAAATAGTTTCTTGTCAGCCTTCTTTTGCTGCACATCCCTTCCCCTGAAGCTGGTCTCTGTGGCAATGCAGTCACAAGCAATGTTCTCTAGGGCTTAGTAGCGGCCTGTTCTGTTTAGTATCTTTATCAATGATCTGGACAAGGGGATTGAGTGCACCTTCAGTAAGTTTGCAGACAACACCAAGTTGGGTGGAAGTTTTTTTCTGCTTGAGGCCAGCAGTATGAGGTTGAACAAGGCCAAGTGCTGGGTCCTGCACTTGGGTCACAACAACCCCATGCAGTGCTACAGGCTTGGGGAAGAGTGGCTGGAGAGCCGGCCGGCAGAAAAGGACCTGGGGGTGTTGGTCAACAGCTGGCTGATTATGAGGCAGCAGTGTGCCCAGGTGGCCAAGAAGGCCAACAGCATCCTGGCTTGTATCAGAAATAGTGTGGCCAGCAGGACTAGGGAAGTGATCATCCCCCTGTACTCAGCACTGGTGAGGTCCTCCTTGAATACTGTGTCCAGTTTTGGGCCCCTCACTACAAGAAAGACATTGAGGAACTTGAATGTGTTCAAAGAAGAGCAACAAAACTGCTGAAGTGTCTGGAGAACAAGTCTTGTGAGGAGTGCCTGAGGGAACTGGGGTTGTTCAGCCTGGAGGAGGCTAAGGGGAGACCTTATCGCTCTCTGCAACTACCTGAAAGGAGGTTGTAGGGAGGTGGGGGTCAGCCTCTTTTCTCAAGGAACAGGCAATAGGATGAGAGGAAACAGCCTCAAGTTACACCAGGGGAGGTTTAGACTGGGTATTAGGAAAAATTTCATCACCAAAAGGGTTATCAAGCACTGGAACAGGCTTCCCAGGGAAGTGGGTCACCATGCCTAGTGGTATTAGAAGACATGTAGATGTGGTGTTTAGGGACATGGTTTAGTGGTGGAGTTGGCATACTAGCTTTGCAGTTCGACTTGGTGATCCTAAAGGTCTTTTCCAACCTAAAATGATTCTCTGATGCTGGGCACAGTGGGCCCAAGAAGGATTAAGTCAAAGAAATTTTGAGAAGGGTTAACTCCACAGGCACAGAGAAAGGCCTGTTGATCACAACAATGGAAAAAATTATTCCTAACAGTCCATGAGAGGTGTTTTGGATTACTGTTTGCTAGAGATCATTAGAAAA